>CM076579.1:1468880132-1469056498 GCA_034641835.2 Pinus albicaulis | reverse complement strand
TAAAAATAACCCTGATGACCTAATTATAAAATATAATTATTTTATAATTATAATATAATTATAAATATAATTATTTTATAATTATATTTTATAATTATAATATAATTATAAAAGAATAAAATATAATTATATTATTTTAATTTCTATAACACATTAAAACGCGCAGAATAAATCCTTATAAAAAATACAATGCAATGTTCAGTGTAGAATAATATACAAAACGCGCATCTTGTAGAATCTCTCACCCATAAGGGATTCATAATGCAAGGATTATCCAAGGATTATCCTTCAGCATTTATTCAGCGTTATGGATGGATCATATGCCTAGATCCTAGCGTTATGGAAGGATTATACAAAACGCGCATCCTGTAGAATCTCTCACCCATAAGGGATTCATAATGGATGGATAAAACGCGCATTCTACACGCTGAACATTGCACAGAATAATATACAAAACGCGCAGAATAATATTCATAACGCACAGTCACCCATAGTTGATGTCAAACGCTGAACATTGCACAGAATAATATACAAAACGCGCAGAATAATATTCATAACGCACAGAATATACAAAACCGATTTATATTAAATCCAGAATATACAAACCAATAGATCATATGCCAACTGAAATATTATTTACAGAATAATATTTACAGACGAATCGGCCAACCGAAATATTATTTACAGAATAATATTTGGTGGACTTTATTACTCCGGAATATTATTTACAGACGAATTATGGGATCAGACTTTATTACATTACATTTGCGCACTTGCAATTGAAATATAAATACAATTATTACTTACGTGTAACTCCCGAGCTCAAACTTAACCAACGCAACTCAGAAAGAATACGAATCCAGAACGAACAATCCCGAGGTCAAACTTAACCAACGCAACTTAGAAAGAATACGAATACAGTGAATCTGAATTATATCGAACGAACAAAATCAATTAGTTTGTTATTTGATTCGTATCGGTTTATTTATTTATATGGCTAATGATTATTATTTAATTTCTTTTTAAACCGACAATATTTTTCTTAAGCCGACCATATTTATATTAAATTAAATTATTTAAAATTTAATTTTTGGCTTCCGACATACTTACACATCGGGGTCATACTGGGCTGTAGAATGCGCCTCTCGGCGCAACTAGAGACCATTATGCAATATATGCCTTAACAATGCATGCATTAACTAATTGTTCTATGCCCCATTAGATACTTGTTGTAATTTTGATTCTCATTGACCTACTACTTTAATTACCTATGTATATTAATAAAACTATCGTATCTTACTAGAAATACTCTAAATTACAATTACACCATAATACGCTTGCTAAAATGTTTAATTGAACTATCAGTTTGAATTTTTTAAAGGAATTAAGGTTCGGCATAGTTTTGTTACATAGGGAATCATATGAGTTCAAAAATTAAGTTTGAAATTTTTTACTACATGACAGAAATATTCTGCTAAAGAAATGAGAATTATATTAGTTTATAAAATTGCAAACTCTTCTCAACTAGAAGTGGGTGCCTTTAAATATAGGTAATGTTGCTCAAATGCACCTGTAATTTGATACAATATCCTAACATCTTGAAATGAAACTTCTAATTCTTATATGATAATTTCAAGGTAGTTGGAAACATTTAATGACATACATCGCATTAAAGGAAATATTCCACTAAAATATTTAAATAATCTACAAAAATAGTTGGGTTTTATTATGCCTTTTTCTTGTGCCCTCTGGTTGAGAGGAATTGGCACCAACTTTTTATTAGTCTAAGCATTAAACCCATAGTTTTAAGCCTTGAAACATTCAGAAAAAAATTGGGGAATCGATTTTTTCAAGTAAAATCCACCCCATACCCGCATGGATAAAAAATCATTCTCTTTGAGACCTATCACTACCATCAAGCTGAAGTGAGAAGGGTGTTGTTGTTTATGTCAATTAACTACTTTTATGCTCTCTTTCTAGACCTAGGAATTTTTTATTTGGAGTCCATCTTCGGTTGCTTAGAACACTACCAAGTGGAGGTAGAAATGGAGAGGCATGGTGTTGTGTTCATAAGTAACTCATAGTGAATTTAATGATTTTTTTGGTGAGATGTTTCTGAGAGGAGAGGTTTCACTCATTGAATATTTCTAAGAATGATTTGAACCATAAATTATGGTGTTTCTCCAACACCTATTCTAATACTTTTTAATGGGGACTAATAATTCTTGAAAAATCATGGATTAATCTCCATTTTTCATGGTATTTCTTATCTCATCAGCATGTCATGGATCTTTGAATTTTAGTGACAGTTAGGAGTTGCAGGTAGAGGCTTGGAGTCCATGCACCTTATTCTATATATCTTTATAAATATTAATCAATGAAGGGAAGAACAATCATATAGAAGATGTATGGTTGACTTGATGAAGGTTCTCCAAAAGATGCATTTCACTATGAGGATCAATTTGGGCATGTTTTACATGTAATTAGAGGCATGGTTACATGGATTACATTCTCTTTTATCATGTAATTGATATAGATCCTTGTTCCTAGGTTAAAACTAGGGCCTAAGACCATGTGGATGAAGTATGTGACGAGGTGGTGAATGAAGTATGAAGTATGATAGTGGATGAAGTATGAAGTATGAAACCTTGTTTAAGGGGGAGGTGGGGGATATAGCAGGTAAGAAGGGGTGATAAATAATTGTAATGGAAGAGCTTCCTGTTGAACCCTTAGTTAAACTGAGGGGGGGGGGGTGAATCAGTTTAACACATTCATGGATTTTTGAAGCTTTTCATTAAAACTTATTTACCCTTCATTTCATGTCCAACTATGTGAGTAATCTTAGAATGTGAGCAGCAAGTATTAATATAATATAACAGTAGACTTTAATATGAGAGTAGAAGGTATTAAGCAGATGATATAAATCAGATCAACACATAAACATCATGCACAGAGACACCAGATATAAGTGGAAACCCATAAAGGGAGAAAAACACATTTTATTATTGTTGTGATGCAAAGGCAGGCTCCAACTCCCTCTCACCACTGTTTTTCTCAGGCACCAACCTACAGGAGGCTCCAACCTCAATTCTGCAAGCTACAACTTGCAAGGAAGCACCAACTCCCTTCAATTTTTTGCAGGCACCAACCTACAGGAGGCTCCAACCTCAGTCAGTTACAACTGATAGCTATCAAGCTGCAACTTGATAGGGAAGCTCCAACTTCCTCATTTTATCAAACTGAATGTTTGCTAATTTACCTCAGATATCAGCTCTGTTTTGTAGCATCTCTTTCTGCTCCTCTCTTCCTTATCTTCTCTACCTTGATATTCTATACTTTTCATTCTCTATCCTTATCCTCTCACCTCCTTTTTGTGCATATCAATGTGATATTATATATAGAGTTCATCACATGACTCTTTACATTCCTCAGGGAATTTGAAGTGAATAGTCCTGAATTTTTGACTTATGTCTTCTCATTCCTTTATCCAACTCATTTTAAAATCATAATAATAGGTACAAATTTCCATGCTATAGTGGGATTTTTCTTTTCCTTAGGATACTTGCCTTTGCATCACAAACAATATAAAACAAAAATTATTTACATTTTCAGTTGCATATTTCAATACCACTCAATTCCTTTTCTGGACTTTCTTCGGCTTTACTGGATTTGTCTCTTCTGCTGCTATTAAGTGACTGTTTTGTATATTTCTGTTCATCATGCCTGCAAAATTCCTTGTGAATTTTTTAGTTCCTACATTCTTTGTTTACCTCTGTTAGGCCCACATTTTCGTCCCTGTGTTTATTCACCTGTTCACTATACTTTTGTGCACCTGCTGCATATATAACTGCTTTTTAATATAATAGCTGATTTTAAATCTGGGCAAACTCTCAAGGTTCTAATCTCTTGGGCTGGCACTTTAATCAACTGTGGAGGCTTCTTATACTCACGATTATAAGACCCATAAAATACATAATATGCTCTTGTAATAAAACCAATAAATGTTTTAATACAATTTCAAAGTAATATTACAACTCACTATATTAAATATCAGCGTAGTATATATATCAACATATATATATGTTTCCCACCAAATGTGAAGACCCATTTGTTTACTTTAACATATGCCCATCTCCGAGTCAAACATTAAAAAACTATTAATAAACCGTGGCTTTTGTTTAGCGCCCAACGTAAGCATGGTCACGGGTTTTATAACCTTTATATCATCAAACTGTATTACGTTCCCCACTTGAATATATATATCCCGAGCTTTTAATTCAATTTAAACCACTTATAACAAACCTCTGGCTCTGGGCCCGCATATATATAAGCAATGGTTCAATTAAGTAGGTGCACCAAACCTTGGTTTATCCTTCGGGCTACTTCCGAATGCAATCGCCGTTCAATGAGCCTTCCTCCAGATCGACGGCTTGTATCAATATCGCATGGGGTCCTCAGCCGAAATTTAATTCGCGATGGCATGCAATGACAGTGGTTTTCTCAACTTGCTCAGTGACACGTGCCACCCATCGTATGGAATCACTCCGATTCTCAAATTACCACTTGCACGTCGAAAGCGGTGCGATGAAACCCCAAAAACCACCTTCACTGTTCACTCCCGCAAGGTTCTGCCTTCAAGGTTCCACTCTTCTCCTTTATGCTCAGGTTCCGCCTTCGAGGTTCCACTCACTCTTGATTGTTCGTTCTTGATTCGTGGTTCCGCCTCTTCATACACCATTCTAGTTCCACAAGCACCAATGTACAGTTTCCATACCATGGTTCATTGTTCCAGTTCATACGCTAACCTTAAGATTCTGAACAGGCGATTTTCAACATATCTCCTCTTCTACGCCTCGACTTCCCTTCTTTCTACTTGCATCGGCGTGACCATTCAAGAGTTTCAATCATCGATTCTATTCCAATCTCGTGGAATGGAAATCGACCCCATCACTGTGACCGTAATGGAACCCATATGTAATCCTGGTTTTCGGCTTCCTTGCAATTAGACGATGCTCCAATGCACCTCTACGCATTTCATTTATCTTTACCCTTATGCAAGCAGCGTTGACTCTTAGTCAAAGTTACCCTGTCTCAACGATTACAAATTTCACTGTAAGTGTTCAATTCATCATTCGAACAATATTTCTCTTCTTCCTGGTGCTGCTCTGATTCATATCGATTATTCACAATCGATATCGATTATTCACAATATTCAGGTTGGACTTGTTGTGACTTCTGAGTCAAGATTCTGCGTTCAATATTCTCAGGTTCCAAATGCATTCATTGCTTGTCTCCTCTTCAATACACTGCATGTCTCTGCAACCTCACTGCTGCTTTGTTGTTGTTTCAGGTGCTCCTTTGCCATCAATGACAATATTTCCAACAATATCCCCCTTTGGCATTGATGGCAACAAATCCACCGATAATCCAATGCTTCCTCCAAGTCTTCCTCTGCCTAGCTTCTTTTAGAAGACCCTTTCTTCTATTACCTGTTTTTCCTCCCCCTTTGACATCAATGGCAAAGGGTTGCACATTTCTCAGTGTAGATTCTATGTGTGCATTTCTTCTTTCTGATTTGTTTTTAGACCTTATTCTTCTGAATTTGTACCCCTGTAGCCTTTCCATTGATTCTTTTATGCTGGATGTATTCTTTCCATAGTCCTTTGATCCTGAGGGCCTGTTTCATGCTTCCCTTGTTGGCTAATCTCCCCCTGGAATGATATTTTCATTTCTGTTCTCCCCCTGAAACTGTGCTTTCTATTTGTATCAAAGAGTACCATCTACAGATACTACCCCTAGTCTATCTCTCAAATATTCAAATGGTTCTCTAGCAAGAGGTTTGGTAAATATATCAGTTGTCTGTTCTTTTGTTGGTACATATTCCAGCCTTACTATCTTCTGAGCCACTTATTCTCGGAGAAAGTGATACTTGATTGGAATATGTTTAGTTTTTGAATGAAGCACAGGATTTTTTGATATACTTATAGCACTAGTATTATCACATTTTATTGAGATAGGTTCATCAATGCTTACCTTCATGTCTTGGAGAGTTTTCTCCATCCACATGACTTGTGTACAACATTTTTTTGTTGCTATATATTCTGCTTCTGCTGTAGACAGAGAGATAGATGTTTTTTTCTTGCTTAACCATGCCACCAGACTTTCTCCTAGATAGAATGCACCTGCACTTGTACTTTTCCTGTCATCCACACAGCTGGCCCAATCTGCATCTATGTATGTTATCAAAGTGAAGTTTTTTCCTTTAGGATACCAAAGCCCATACAGTGATGTTCCTTGTAGATATCTGAATATTCTTTTTACTGCAAGAAGGTGATTTTTTTTAGGTGCTTCTTGATATCTCGCCACTAGTCCTACTGCTAGCATGATGTTTGGTCTTGATGCTGTCAGATACAACAGACTTCCTATCATGGATCTGTAGAGCTTTTGATCTATATCAGAAAATCCATTATCAGCACATAGCTTGCATCCCGTGATCATGGGAGTTGACACAGGTTTGCAGTCCTCCATTTTTAATTTTTTCAACATTTCTTTTAAGTATTTTTCCTGTGAGATGAATGTACCTGTGTTCTTTTGCTGAATTTGAAGTCCTAAGTAGAAACTGAGCTCTCCAATTATAGACATCTCAAACTTTGTTTTCATCTCATCAACAAACCCTTTTGCTAGTTCTTCTATTTTGCTTCCAAACATAATGTCATCAACATATACTACAACAATTAGGAGTTCATTTTGATGGGCTTTTATGTATAGATTGTTGTTTACTCCACCTCTCTTAAAGCCTTGTTTTTGCAAATATTTATCCAATCTTGAGGACCAAGCTCGAGGATCCTGTTTCAGTCCATATAGAGCCTTCTTCAGTCTGCACACAATCGTCTTTGCCTATTAAAGAGAAACCTTCTAGTTGTTCCATGTAGACTTCTTCTTCTAGATCTCCATTCAGAAATGCAGATTTCACATCCATTTGATATACTTTGAAGTTTTGGTAGCAAGCAAAGGCCAAAAACATTCTGATGGCTTCCATTCTGGCTACAGGGGCAAATTTTTCATCATAATCAAGTCCTTCAATTTGTGAATATCCTTTGCAGACCAGTCTGGATTTATTCCTGATTACTTGTCCTTGCTCATTCATTTTATTTTTGAATACCCATTTTGAGCCTATGACATTTTTCTCAGTGGGTCTAGGAACTAATTCCCATGTATTTTTTTTCTCAATTTGGTCCAATTCTTCATTCATAGCATTTACCCAAGACTTGTCCTTGCTGGCTTCTTCAAATTTCTTTGGCTCTATTTGTGACAACATGGCTATGTATACTTCTTCAGTTTGTTCTATTAGCTTCCTTCTTGTTTGGACCCCTACTCTCTTGTCTCCAATGATCTGATCTTCAGGATGGTTTTTTTGAGTATATCTTGAGGGAGCTTTAGAACTCAGCTCTGTATCTTCTGTTGTCTTGCTTGTTTCCTCATCACCTTGGTTTTCTTCTTCATGGTCGTCTGATGGACTGCAGCAGTCTGTATCTCTTGTATTGTTTGGAAGTTCTTCATCAAATCTCACATCAATGATTTCTACTATTTTTCGAAGAGTCTTTTTGTAGCACCTGTACCCTTTGCTTTTGGATGCATATCCTAGAAATATCCCTTCATCTGCTCTTGCATCAAATTTTCCAAGATTTTCATCATTATTCTTTATGTAACACTTGCTTCCAAAGATTCTAAAATGTTTGATTGAAGCTGGTTTCCCATGCCAAAGTTCATAGGGAGTCTTGTCACTGCTTGGCCTTAAGTGAGCTTTATTAAGGATATGCACCAATGTGTGTACCGCTTCTTCCCAGAAGGTTTGAGGAATATTATTCTCCTGCATCATGGCTCTGGCAATTTGTTGAACATATCCGTTTTGTCTCTCTGCTACTCCATTCTGCTGAGGTGTCCCTGCAATAGTAAATTGTTGTTTTATGCCATATTCATTGGATAGATATGCAAAGTCATAATCTGTGAATTCACCTCCTCTGTCCGATCTGATGCATTTTAGCTTGCATCCTGTATGATTTTCTGCTAATGCTTTGAATATTTTGAATTTTTCCAAAGCTTCCGATTTATTCTTGAGAAATGCAACATTATGGAGAAATCATCGATTATTAGCATGAAGTAGGATTCTCCACTTGGTGTTTTAGTTCTTGGAGGTCCACACAGATCCATGTGCATAAGCTGGAGTGGTCTACTTGTTGATAACTCATCTTTGGCCTTAAATGATGTATGGGTCTATTTACCCAATTGACAAGATTTGCATATGGTATTAGAAGGCCTTTTTATTTTTGGCATGTCTCTGACCGCTTTCTTTTTGCTCAGTCTGATGATATGATCGAAGCTGAGATGTCCCAATCTCCTATGCCATAACCATGTCTCCTCAAGTTCGCTAAGATGGCATGCTTCATATTTCTCTTTCACGATGTAAAAATTGCTCTCTGTTAGAACACCTTTGAGCAGAGTCTTACCTGTGGTGCTTGATCTGACTTCACAATCTTATGCTCTGAAAATAACTTCGCAGCCTTTATCACACATTTGATTGACACTCAGCAAATTTGCTTTCAGCCCATCTAAAATAGTACATCTTGGGCCTTACCTCTGCCATTATCTAAGCTGACTGAGCCCTTTCCCTTGATTTTTCCTGATTTATCATTGCCAAAAGTAACATTACCAGTTTTCTTTTCATAAAAAGTTATAAACTTGCTTCTGTCTCCAGTCATGTGTTTAGAGCAGCCACTGTCCAAATACCACTGGCTTTTCAGGTCTTGAGTAGTTATAGCCAAGTCACATTTATTCACCTTCTTTATCCACTGGAGGCACCCTTTTGTTTGGTATCTTTTGTGAGGTGATGAACTACATCTTCTTAGAGGACATTTGGAATGTATATGTCCAACTTGATTGCATACACAACATTTGATCATAATTTTTGTAGAATTATGAGTATGAAAAAAATTTCTTTGATTCATAAACCTCCTTGAGTTGTTAAACATCAATATTTGTCCATACTTTCTACACTCAATGATTTTATGGCCAAATTCCTTACAATAAAAATAGTAACCATAGAAACTATTTGCATACCTGATGTAAGGTTGTCTCTTCCATTTGTTTGCTTGAGGCAGTCTCTTCAATGTTTGCATCTTTTGCTGGTTTGAATTACTCCTCCTTGCATGACAATATGCAGCAATGTGTCCTAGCTTGTGGCAAGCATAACAAGTGGCATTCTTCATAGGAGGGAAGAATCTCCTTTGATGGTTTCCAAATTTTACATACTCAGGGGTCTTAGTATTTATTACATTCTTTGCTACTAGTGGTTTCTTCTTATCTCTGTCTTCCTTATTACAGGTTTCTTCTTTTGTAGGAATTGTTTGAGCTGCTTCATCATTCTTCTTTGCTTTTACAAAAATAATCTCTCTGTCAACCTTTTCTTTGCCTTTAATTGATTCTCCTTCATAGCCTATTCTAGTTTTTATCATAAGCAATCTTTGAGCAACCAGAATTTCATTCAACTTACTAGAGCTTGTTGTTTGAGAAGAGTTTATGTTGGAACACCTAATCCTACATGGGTAGGTGTGGAATATGAAAAGTCACAATGGATTCCAAGTGACCTTGGAATGTGAAACCAAGAGTCACACCATTGTACTATAAATGTACATCTTTGTATAATGGAAAATAAGAAAGCCTCACGCTTATCTTTCATTGTGTGTTGTTTCTCTTGTGTGTGCATTCTTCTTCCTCATACACCATGTGTGTGCTTCAACATGGTGTTTAACATGGTATCAGAGCCATGGTGTTTGCTGGCCCTGCTCCACTTTGAGTGAGCCATTTGTGTTTATGGCCTATGCATATCTGCAAAATTTGTTGGTTTTTTTTGCAGCATTCAAGTGTTTGTAGCAGTGTTTTTGCCACATTCAGAAAGTGGTTTTGAAGAAGGAGCAGCATTCAGAAAATTGGCAGCATTCAGCATTGGTTTTGAAGAAAGGCAGCACTGCCCATCTGAAGGTTTTCATTCTCATTTTTCCTGCAATTTCTATTAAATTCTGCACCATTTTGAGCTGCTGGAAAATAGTTTAAAGAGGGTTTCTGAAGAAGTTTTTTGGTTTTCACTGCAAAAGAATTCTGAGTTCTGCTGGATTTTTTACTGCTGAGAAAATTAATTTTTCC
Organism: Pinus albicaulis; assembly: GCA_034641835.2. Lineage (NCBI taxonomy): Eukaryota > Viridiplantae > Streptophyta > Pinopsida > Pinales > Pinaceae > Pinus > Pinus albicaulis. The sequence goes on along the minus strand of CM076579.1, from coordinate 1,469,046,298 downwards.
ACTGAGTCTACAAGATTCTGCTATACATTTGAAGAAAAAAATTATGTTGTGTATTTGGAAGAAAAGTTCTGCTGTTGTTTTTAAAGTCTGGAGCTTCAAATTTCTCTACTCTGCTGTTTTTAAGTTTAAAAATAAAAATAAAAATAAAAATAAAATTTGCACTCTTTCACGCACTCGCTTCTGCAATCTTACACCCAACTTCACATTACCAGCCCTTCCTTCTCCATACTCTACCCGTCGGCTCTCTGCCGCCCCTCAAAAATAAGACAGCATTTTTTTTTAATACTCAATCTCCCACTACAATCTGAACGCTCACGGCACTCCCCTCAATCCCTTACAACGCTCCCACCAGCGCTCTCCAAACGCCCTCACCTCACACAACGATTCATCTCCATTGGCATTCGGCCTTTACCCACGCCCTTCCCCTTCCCATCGATTTGCACTCCCTCACCATACATCTCTTATGCGCTCCCCTCTACACCTCGAACCTCTCAAACTAAACCACGAAACCCCCTACAAACCGCGCCTCCCTTTCTCTCTGCTGCTGTCTCACACTATACAAACTTCACCCCAAACTCCGGTCCCTACGCTCCTCTGCTACGCGGCTTACCTACCGCACACCCCACTCTGCACCTGCACATACGCGCTCTCAACTCTGCCACATTCCATTCACGCCCCTTTCATATCCTCTGCACACTCCTTAAACCGCTCCATTCTTAATACAATACACGCAGAACACTCCTCACAATACACGTCTCATTCCACCGCCCTTTAACAACGCTCACACCTGCGCTATCTCCTCCACGGCCTTTCGGCCTCCCTCCACTTAATTTTTAATTTGACTTTTTCAATTTTTAAAAAAATACCGCCCCTCCCTATATATTTATCCATCAATACCGACCATATAAATTGTATATAATACTGCCCTCCTTTTTAAAAATTGATTTTTATATTTGATTCGCCTCCCATAAGTTTGTAATCCCCTCCCATTTTTTATAATACCATATCCCTATTTTAAAATATTCAATCCCATTTCATTTAAATTTTCTAATAAATTCCCCCTCCCTCCATTACTACAATCCCTTTCATTTTAATTCCCTTTCCTTACATTCCCCTCTAACATTAATAAACCCCCCCCCATATAATACTCCCCCCTCCTTATAAATTTCCCTCCACATTTTTAATTATTCCCTTTTTTTTAATTAATTTTTAATTAATTAAAAAAAAAAAAAAAAAAAACAGCAGAGAGAGAGGAGAGAGAGGAAATGAACAGCAGTGAATGACGAAATGATATAGAGAAAGTTGCAGATTTGCATTGTGATTCGTGGTATTGATCATAAAGGGTGATTTTTTTGAAGAAATTGACATTTGAAGACAAGTTTGCCATCATTGAAAACAGCTATTTGAAGAAAATTCAGCTTCTTGCATCAGTGTTTTTGCTGGACATTCACATATTTTTGCAGAGATTTTGTATTGAACTCACATTGTGAGTGAATTTGCCTCTTCATTCATAGTTGGAATCAGAATATTTGAGTTGTTGGATTGTTGATCGCCCTCCATCATTTGAGGAGCACACTTTGTACTTTGAGAATTTCTTGAGTCATTTGTATTTGTTGCATCACATTGTAAACGGGTGCATTTTCGGTTGAAGCCAACACCCTTTCATTTTTGAGCCTAAATTGTTGAAAATGGCCAAAATCAATGAGGCATTAGTGTTGTTGAATGACCTCATTCATTCAAATGTTCATGATATGATAAAAATGAGCAAGGATGCTCTTTGTAAAATTTACAGTTGTTTACAAGATGCACATGAGAAGATTGAGTTTTTACAGTTGGAATTTCAGCTCCAACAAGAAGAACTTCAGCAAAAGAGTCACCATTCTGAACCTGTTTCTGTTCAGAAGATTGAGAAAGACTCCCATCAGCATCAAGTCAGCAAAGTTCCAGTTGATTCCCATTCAGTTCCTTGTACTAGAGCAGATTTACATGCAGATGCAGCCATTCAACCTGCACTTCCTAAGCCCATCATCAGACCTTGGGAAGAGCTTGTCCACAACAAGCACCAAACTAGTCTTGGATATGACAAGGATGTGTCCTTTCATATTCAAAACTACACAAAGCCCATCAAGTTTTAGAGTGCCGGATTCCTATATGACAGTTCACCTGCAGCTGTTCCAGATCCTGTTCCACTTCCACAACAGATTGAGAAATGCCAACAATGTGATCGAGTTGGCCATATGAAAGATCACTGTTTTGATCTTCATCCATGCAAGCACTGTGGTCGGCACACCCATTCTTCAGACAGATGCTTGAGCAAGCCTATACTTGAAGTGGGAGTTCATCTTGGATGGATCGCTTCTTGGCAATGGGCATCAGTAGCCAAGAAGATGTTTACAACACATGTTAGAAATTGTTCACGGATATTGAGCAAACTTGCAGTTGAGTTTTCATCATCATCTCACCTTGTCCCTGACAGGGGGGGAAAATGGTGGTCATGTACAAGCTTTGACGTCAGATCAAGCGAGCCTGAGCCACAATCTCTCATTCCATGTTCAGAGTTGTAGCCAACAGTTCAAGCGAGCCTGAGCCACAATTCGTCATTCCGGATTCAGAGATGTAGCCAGAGATACGGATGCCCATGAGCATACCTTTGGTTGGTGGATAACCTAAAACCATCATTTTCGGTTGGTGGATAACCTAAAACCATCATTTTCGGTTGGTGGATAACCTAAAACCATCATCTTTGGTTGGTGGATAACCTAAAACCATCATTTTCGGTTGGTGGATAACCTAAAACCACCATCTTTGGTTGGTGGACAACCTAAAACCACCACAAGTCGTAGACCTCCCTTCTTTTAGGTCGAAGGTCTCCCTTTTTTATGAGGGACAATTCCTCTAGCAGAAGCTTTCAGCTTCTTGCCAGTTTTGGAAGAGTTCCGGGAACTGCAACAAGTTTTGCGTTCCAGTGTTTGTGGTCATCCTAAAACCACCTCTTTTTTCCAACATTTCAGAGAGTTGATTCAGCCCAAGTGTTGCCATGCATACTTTGCAGATTTGTATTACAACTCTTTTCTTGGACTCACACATACCCCTTCGGATTAAGGGGGGATGTTGGAACACCTAATCCTACATGGGTAGGTGTGGAATGCGAAAAGTCACAATGGAGTCCAAGTGACCTTGAAATATGAAACCAAGAGTCACACCATTGTACTATAAATGTACATCTTTGTATAATGGAAAATAAGAAAGCCTCACGCTTATCTTTCATTGTGTGTTGTTTCTCTTGTGTGTGCATTCTTCTTCCTCATACACCATGTGTGTGCTTCAACATGGTGTTTAACAGTTTATAACCAATTTCGTTTGAGCATTTTCTAATTTCTTCCTGAGACATACTACTTCTTCTTCCAACTTTTCTTGTTCCTGAGTTTTTTCCTTGATTTGCTTAAGTAACATGTCCTTTATCTTCTTGGATTATTCAAGCTCTATATTTAGCTGCATTAGGACTTCTGAATTCTGTTCTTCTCGTACAAACTTGAGGAGAATGTCATTTTTTTTTCTGCATTTCAGCTTGAGTCTATCAATCTCTTCCAGAGCACTTCTTAGCTCCCCCTCAAGGTCGACTTCACCTTCTTCTTCTTCATCTTCTAACAGGAGACCTTCAAATTCTTCTATGGCCATCAATAAGAATTCATATGTTCCTTCTTCACATGAAGGTTCATCTGAGTCTTCAGATGCACTTCTGTCTTGTTGAGCATAAAAGCATTTTCTGTTGAACTTCTTTCCTTTCTGCTAGTTTTTTTATGTATTTTTCTCTGTTTCTTGAGCCTGATTCCTTACTTTCTTGTGAGGACACTTAGCAGCATAGTATCCCACCCTTCCACAGTTAAAGCATTTGAAAGGAAGTTTACCTTTGTATTTACCTGAGCCTCTATCCAATTTCTTGACAAAATTTGCCTCTTCTTTATCCGAGCAAGAGAATATATCTTCCTCTTCTTCTTTCTTCTTTTCTGTTTTAAAGGTTGCCTCTCTCGTACTTGGCTTCTTCTGTGGGAGCCTCATATCGTATGTTGTTAAATTTCCAAGTAGTTGGTTCATGGTCAAGGTCTCCCAATCAGTTGTTTCTTCTATTGCAGACACCTTGGGATTAAACCTGAATGGAAGAGATCTTAGAATCTTTTGCACAATTATACTTTATAGCATGGTTTCTCCAAGAGATTTCATATTGTTAACAATTTTTGCAAATTTTAGGAAGAAACTGTCAATGTCTTCATCATCATTCATTTTTAAGTTCTCAAACTGGGCTCTATAGACTTGAAGTTTGGCAGTTTTTACTTTCTTGTCTCCTTCATGGATGTTCTCCAGAGTATCCCACATCTCTTTGGCAGTGTCTTTGTGCATTACTTTGATAAACTCTGCTTCACACAATCCATTCAAGATAGAATTCATGGCTTTTGCGTTAGCTACAAAATCTTGTTTGGATTATTTCTCTGAGTCAGTTGACTTTGGGGCATATCCTAATTCCACAGCACCCCAAACTTCTATTCCTAGAGACATTATGTATGTCCTCATCCTGATTTTCCAGAAGGAATAATTTACACCTGTAAATAAAGGGGCTTTATTGGTTGAGCATCCTTCTTTACTATCCATTTTGAGAACTTAGAATCTCCTTTCAGTTGTTAAACTGGTACAAAGGCACTGGCTCTGATACCAATTGTTGAAGCCTTAGTTAAACTGAGAGGGGGGGGTGAATCAGTTTAACACATTCATGGATTTTTGAAGCTTTTCATTAAAACTTATTTACCCTTCATTTCATGTCCAACTTAATATGTGAGTAATCTTAGAATGTGAGCAGCAAGTATTAATATAATATAACAGTAGACTTTAATATGAGAGCAGCAGGTATTAAGCAGATGATATAAATTAGATCAACACATAAACATCATGCACAGAGACACCAGATATAAGTGGAAATGCATAAAGGGAGAAAACCACATCTTATTATTGTTGTGATGCAAAGGCAAGCTCCAACTCCCTCTCGCCACTGTTTTTCTGCAGGCACCAACCTACAGGAGGCTCCAACCTCAATTCTACAAGCTACAACTTGCAAGGAAGCACCAACTCCCTTCAATTTTTTGCAGGGACCAACCTACAGGAGGCTCCAACCTCAGTCAGCTACAACTGACAGCTATCAAGCTGCAACTTGATAGGGAAGCTCCAACTTCCTCAATTTATCAAACTGAATGTTTGCTGATTTACCTCAGATATCAGCTCTGTTCTGTAGCATCTCTTTCTGCTTCTATCTTCCTTATCTTCTCTGCCTTGATCTTCTATACTTTTCATTCTCTATCCTTATCCTCTCACCTCCTTTTTGTGCATATCAATGTGATATTATATATAGAGTTCATCACATGACTCTTTACATTCCTCAGGAAATTTGAAGTGAACAGTCCTGACTTTTTGACTTCTGTCTTCTCATTCCTTTATCCAACTCATTTTAAAATTATAATAATAGGTACAAATTTCCATGCTACAGTGGGATTTTTATTTTCCTTAGGATACTTTCCTTTGCATCACAAACAATATAAAACAAAAATTATTTATATTTTCAGTTGCATATTTCAATACCACTCAATTCCTTTTCTGGACTTTCTTCGGCTTTACTGGATTTGTCTCTTCTGTTGTTGTTAAGTGACTGTTCTGTATATTTCTGTTCATCATGCCTGCAAAATTCCCTGTGACTTTTTCAGTTCCTACATTCTTTGTTTACCTATGTTAGGCCCATATTTTCATTCATGTGTTTATTCACCTGTTCACTATACTTTTGTGCACCTGCTGCATATATAACTGCTTTTTAATATAACAGCCGATTTTAAATCTGGGCAAACTCTCAAGGTTCTAATCTCTTGGGCTGGCACTTTAATCAACTGTGGAGGCTTCTTATACTCACGATTATAAGACCCATAAAATACATAATATGCTCTTGTAATAAACCCAATCAATGTTTTAATACAATTTCGAAGCAATATTACAGCTCACTATATTAAATATTAGTGTAGTATATATATCAGCATATATATATGTTTCCCACCAAATGTGAAGACCCATGTATTTACTTTAACGTATGCCCATCTCCGAGTCAAACATTAAAAAACTATTAATAAACTATGGCTTTTGTTTAGCGCCCAACGTAAGCATGGTCACGGGTTTTATAACCTTTATATCACCAAATTGTATTACGTTCCCCACTTAAATATATATATATATATATTCCAAGCTTTTAATTCAATTTAAACCACTTATAACGAACCTTTGGCTCTGAGCCCACATATATATAAGTGATGGCTCAATTAAGTATGTGCACCAAACCTTGGTTTATCCTTCGGGCTACTTTCGAATGCAATCGTCGTTCAATGAGCCTTCCTCCAGATTGATGGCTTGTATCAATATCGCACGGGGTCCTCAGCCGAAAGTTAATGCGTGATGGCACGCAATGACAGTGGTTTTCCCAACTTGCTCAGGGACACGTGCCACCCATCGTATGGAATTGCTCCGATTCTCAAATTACCACTTGCCTGTCGAAAGTGGTGCGATGAAACCCCAGAAACCTCCTTCACTATTCACTCCTGCAAGGTTCCGCCTTCAAGGTTCTGCTCTTCTCCTTTACGCTTAGGTTCCGCTCACTCTTGACTATTCGTTCTTGATTCATGGTTCCACCTCTTCATACACCATTCTGGTTCCACAAGCACCAATGTACAGTTGCCATACCATGGTTCATTGTTCCAGTTCATACGCTAACCTTAAGATTTCGAACAGGAAATTTTCAACATATCTCCTCTTTTACGCCTCGACTTCCCTTCTTCCTACTTGCATCGGCGTGACCATTCAAGAGTTGCAATCATCGATTCTATTCCAATCTTGTGGAATGGAAATCGACCCCATCACTATGACCGTAATGGAACCCCTATGTAATCCTGGTTTCTGGCTTCCTTGCAATTAGACGATGCTCCAACGCACCTCTACGCATTTCATTTATCTTTACCCTTATGCAAGCAGCGTTGACTCTTAGTCAAAGTTACCCTGTCTCAACGATTACAAATTTCCCTGTAAGTGTTCAATTCATCATTCGAACAATATTTCTCTTCTTCCTAGTGCTGCTCTGATTCATATCGATTATTCACAATCTTCAAGTTGGACTTGTTGTGACTTCTAAGTCAAGAGTCTGCGTTCAATATTCTCAGGTTCCAAATGCATTCACTGCTTGTCTTTGCTTCAATACACTGCATGTCTCTACAACCTCACTGCTACTTTGTTGTTGTTTCAGGTGCTCCTTTGCCATCTCCTTTGCCATCAATGACAATATTTCCAACATTAATAACTTGAAATATCATATAGCTATCAAATAATAACTATTTTTTATTATTTAATTTAATTTAATTTAATTAATTTATTTATTTATTTTTTTAATAATATTTTTGTTTGATATGGTTTATAACACATATATGTTTGTAATATCCCAAAAGAGGGATTCTACAAAAACTCAACTATATAATGGTCTTACAATGATTAATAAGCTTAAAATATATGTAAGAAATACATATAAATCATTTGGAGCAACAACAACAACTTGTATTTCATTTCTTAAGCCAAAAAGTGGGGAAAAGAGGTGATTTATGCCCTAAAAAGCTTGATTTCAGAGATGTGCGTGAAAATAGGGGTAGGTGATGGTTGTATCTTGTAGCTTAGTTCAAGAGGGACTCACATACCAAATTTCATAAAAAAAAATCACTCTAGCTATGTTAAACAGGTCTTCCACTCCCAATATGGCTTAAAACTACCCAATCCCCATGACTTAAAGTATGAAGAATTTACTGAAGCTTATGAAACATGATTTTTTGAAGGTAATAGCTATAATGAAGTATGACCATCAGTAAATTAGATCAATGGTACGGCTTATGCAACATGCATGAGAAAGACAGAAGTTTACAAGAAGATAAGCCTCAAAATAAGGGGGTTACAACACTTTATTTCTCTACAACAAAGAGGTACAGCGTAATATTCAGGGGTTGTAGCAGAAGTACATGAAATATCATATCTAAGAAAGATATGTGCACAAAATATTAGATCTATAACAAATAGATAAACTATATTGTCTTTACATTACATTCCCCCTGGGGATTTCAACATTACATGAAAGAACAGGAGTAGATCTAAGTTTTACTGTAGTAGATCCGCAGAACGATTTAGAAAAATTGAAGTAAGCATAGCAACAAATATATCAGATCTGAAGTAGACATGGATTATATGGCTAATCCATGGATCACCACAGTGAAGATAGAATCCATTCACCAGAGATCACCTCTCCAAAAGAATGCCAAAACACCCTGCAAATGTACATATGAAAATAACGCAGTTCCAGGGATCAAACTGCGCAGTAATATTGAAGCACATTTTGGCCTGATGCAAAGATCAAAATATGAAGCTCAATCAACTATCACACTCTTGCAGGAGGATAAAAGACTCACTCACTGAGAAGAGGGACTAATATAAGCTAGATCTGAGCATATATAGTCTCCATTTGCTGCAGCTCATTGAAACAAGTATATCCCAACAGGATTTACGCTATCTAAGGGAGATGGAGCTTGGCCAAATGCTTGATAGTGGAATGGTCGCACAATTCCCTCCAAGAGCTACTCAATGGAAGGAGAGAGAATCCCTAAATAGGAAATCCTCACAATTCTCAGCTAAACAACCAAGAGAATGAGATATGTCTAAATAGACAATATACTCTGCAAATATCATATCATAAACAACCTTCTTTTGTGCCTTCCCCTTCCTTTTATAAGATGAGAGCTTGAGAAACCCTAAACAACCTTCAAACTTTAGCTCCTTTCACATGAAGCTCCTTCATCTAAAACTGCATTGATCAACAAGGAGGTTCAATGTATCTGGACAACGCTGTAGATATGGTTATGGTTGACTTGGTCAAGTGATCAACCCCTTTCACACTTAAGTGTGTTTATAAAGATGGCCCTGATTTAGCCTTGTTCACATTGGGCATTGATTTATTTTTATGTTATTAGGAGTTTTACATGTCCTCCTTTACAATTTATTCATCAACATGAAAAAAAAACAAATCAAAGAAAAATTGAATATCTCCCCATAGCTTGGGCTAAGTGGGAATATTACAGTCCTCCCCTCAAAAATGTTTCTTATCCTCAAGCAACTCACAAGGACTTTGCAAAATCTCCAATGGAATTGTCTCCTCCCAAGAATACAAGTATGCTTTTGGTGAATGACCCAAATAGCCGCCACTATGAAAAAGTAGGAGATACATAGAAAGAATCATGTGTTTTCCATTGGTCTTCTCAAGGCATGGAAGATGATGAATAGTGGGTGCTTCAACCCTCATGAGAAACTTCAATCTCCATGCTATCATCCAAACAAAGTGAGCAATCCTTGGTAGCTCAAATAAATAGTCACCAATCCCCACCATATGCAATGTGTAGGGGCTCCATGGTTGGAGATGAGAGATAAGAATGCTCAACTCATGCTATATCTCCCTCCATTTATGATAAATATGGAGTTGCTGATCCCTGGCTACAATAAATAGTCCTCATGAAGCCAAAAGAGACTTAGAACTTCATAATTTCCTTCATTAGTTCTAGTGAGCCTCCTTGCCCAATCTTCCATGAATATAGTGAATAAAGTATCTTCACCATATGTGCTCCAAAAGAAACACAGACTAAGTTTCATATGATATATTGGATGATGACAATAGTCCCTCCTTTGAGACCAACTTTGTCTTTCATCTTGCTGCCTCAAATCATAGTATAATAAGTGGCCATCCCACCACCTTCTTGATGCAAAAGGCTTCTTCAAAGCTTGGAAATAGTAGAGGATAATAGGTGTTGGCTGAATATGATTCAAGCAACACATGTATTGCTGCAAATTCTCCCAAGTGAGAGACTTCTTCCAATGACATAAGCCCAACATATGGCTCCTTGCATAAGAAAACAAAGGATATGATGTAGCAACCATACAATGTGCTATCCTCCTCTTGAAGCATGAATGAATATGGGAGATTTCATTACCAAAGTACACACTCAACCAATGTGTCATCCCTCCTCTCATGTTCCCAACAAAGATCAGAGCATCATCATCATCATGATATAAATAAGCTCTCTTATGCCACCTCATGAGAGAGTTACATTTTCTCCCAAACCCAAGCACATACATGATCATGAAATACATTCCAAAAAGAAATACATGTACATACATGAAAAAAATCCCAATCAAAAGCAAATACATGGACATGAAATTAAGCATGGGATGTCCAAACTCTCTTCTTGTCAAACAAAGCAACCATGCCTTCTTCTTATGCATCCTTCCATTGAGACACAAGGCATGAGACAAGAAAATATGAAACCTTGGAGAGTACCCATACTCACCCAATAGCAACCAGCGCAAGACTTCTCCTACTTGCATCAAATCTAGATGTAGTAAGTGGTTTTCCCACCACTTACTTGCTACCCATACCATCTCACCGTGGCTGAAAGTAGAAGATATATTTGGTACCTTAGGAAAGCACCCATCATGTTGAAAATTCTCCCTTAGTCCATCAAGGGAGTGGCCATGTTCAGAAATAGTTTTGGCCCAAAGTTGGCCATGAATTTTATAAGATATGACACTCCTCCTTGGAGTCATGGCCTGCATATATAATGCAAAAGAATGCATACAATCAGAAAATATAACTTGATTTGCATAAGTATGCTCTTCACCAATAGTTCTCCTCCAACAAGTGGAGAGGTGCACAAATCTATGTCCTTCCTCATGAGGAGAAAGAGAGGGTTGAACTAAATCTTCCATATAGTTATATTGTTGCTCCATCTTCATGTGATACATGCATATTTGATAATACTAATATAAGTCTTCTTCAAAGCCTTCCCACATGAATCCATTTGAGATAATATGGTGTGTTCTAATGAAAACAGTGGGGGTATAAAGCAAGATATCATAGGCAACACCTAGTAGTTGGTCTTTGAGTCTTGACTCTTTAGTCAAATATATCTGATCATGAAAGGAAATGACTCCATCAACCACCTTATACCTCCTATATTTCCTTTGTCCATCAATAACCTTACATGTGAAGAGGTTCTTGGAATATTCTACCAAGACTTGGGATTCCCAATAGGAATCAAGGCTTCTCAACAAAGACAGCGTTGTAGAGTTATGAAATGAAGTAGCCATCACCTCATATTATTTATTTTTATGGAGAGATATCATTTTCTGCCCCAAAATTATGGAGTGGCCTTTTCACACCATGCTAATTTCATCATAGGTCTCTGACTTCTTCTTTATCAGTGCAAATAGATGAGTGAGAAATAGAAAAATAAATTTCAGGAAATTGTTCAACTCTCCTTGAAATCTATCAATAGATCTTAGTGTTGTGGTGGCTCCCTTCAAGGCTCCGTCCTTAGCCAAATTTGTCATTGATGCACAAATTTGAGAGAACACTTTATTCTTCTTCTCATCAGGGGGTCACCCTGGTGGAATGCCTACATGTAAAGAGACATCACGATCTGAAGTACACTGCATAAATGGTTGGACTGATGTGTCCCTTTCCTTGATACATAGTTCAATCTCCTTCTCATGAATAGAAACCCCTTGAAATAAACAAGGGTGCATGCTCCTCATCATTGGATGTTGATCCATCCTTCCTCCTCTTGCTTAGAGTTAGGTATCACTGCTCAATAAGGTTGTCCCATAATGTTCCTTGGGAATCACTTGCAAAGATACACAAGCTCTTTCCCTTGAAACAATAACTTCATCTCCATCCCCATGTGGTAATGGGTCTTCTTTTGAAGTGACAGCGTTGCTACTACCTTCTAGTTCTTCCTTCTCATCAATATTTGAGAACACCTCGCTATCAACAAGAGACCTTAGATCTTGGTCTTCTTTTGAAAGAGGAATCTCCATGACTTCTTTTTGAGAAGAAATATCTTCATGAAATGGGGATCTTGCCCTTGGTAAGGTATCACACAAGTTTTCATCCCCTCCAATAGAAATATGAAGTGGATTTTTCATAGTAGGTCTTTCCAACTCATGCAAGGGTTTTGCATGCTCATGCTTTGCTAGCTCTTTCACAGATGTTTTAGCTTGCCTCTCATCAAATCTCTTCACCATTCTCATAGTGAACTTAGCATAAGTGGAAATATTTTCATTCTTCAAAGAAAAAGTTTCAAATAACCACCAAGCATAATATTTACCTTTAAGATGCAGCGCTACTACCTTAAGGGCTTCTTTTTCTGAAACTTGATGTAGATCCAGATATGAGTCTAGCTGATCTATCCATTCTTCAGCTGTGCATGTGGAGGATCTATCAAAGTTAGGTAGAAAGAATCTACCTCTTCTTCTTCTATTTCTGGCTCTTCTCTCCTCCTTGAGCTGGCAGAACTCTTGGAAGCTCAAGTGCTCCTTGATTTCCCAAGATTTAGATTCATACTCCTGAAGATAATCACTCAAAGTCTCCTCCTTTGGTGCATCTTCCTCCTTCATATTCCTTGCAGTAGATCTAGGCATAGAATAATGTTGTAGATAATGGTGTGTGGTTGCATGCTCACACTCCTCCTATGAAGATCTAGAGTTTGATTTAGATTCAAACTCTTTTGGAGACTCTCCATATATCTCCCCTCTCATTTCCTTGAAATATTTATGAATTCTCCACACAGATTTAGGAAGACTTGTAAGATTATCCTTATTTCTCCCTCCACATAATGGATTCTTCTTTTTTCTCATATTTTCTTCTTGCGTTGAGACTCACAAGCTGAGCTAAGAGAGGTGCTCTGATACCATTGTAATATCCCAAAAGAGGGATTATACAAACCATCAACTGTATACCAGTATTAAAAAGATGAATAATCTTAAAATATATGTAAGAAACACATCGACATCATTTGGAGAAACAACAGCAACTTTTATTTCATTTCTTAAGCCAAAAAGTGGGTAAAAGAGGTGATTTATGCCCTAAAAAGATTAATTTCAGAGATGTGCGTGAAAATAGGGGTAGGTGATGGTTGTATCTCGTATATTAGGTCAAGAGAGACTCATATACCAAATTTCATCAAAAAAAAATCAATCTAGCTATGTTAAACAGGTCTCCCACTCCCAATATGGCTTAAAACTACCCAATCCCCGTGACTTAGAGTATGCAGAATTTACTGAAGCTTATGCAGCGTGATTTTCTGAAGGTAATAGCTATAATTAAGTATGGACATCAGTAAATTAGATCAAGGGTATGGCTTATGCAACATGCATGAGAAAGACAGAAGTTTACATGAAGATAAGCCTCAAAATAAGGGGGTTACAACACTTTATTTCTCTGCAACAAAGAGATACAACGTAATATTCAGGGGCTGTAGCAGTAGTACATGAAATATCATATCTAATACATATATATGCACAAAATATTATATCTATAACAGATCGGTACACTAGATTGTCTGTACATTACATTCCCCTTGGGGATTTCAGCATTACATGAAAGAACAGGAGTAGATCTGAGTTTTACTGCAGTAGATCTGTAGAATAAATCAGAAAACCTGAAGTAAGAACAACATCAAATATATCAGATATGAAGTAGACATGGATTAGATGGCTAATCCATGGATCACCAGAGTGAAGGAAGAATCCATTCACCAGAGATCACTTCTCCAAAAGAATGCCAAAACACCCTGCAAATGTACATATGAAAATAATGCAATTCCAGGGATAAAACTACATAGTAAGCTTGAAGCACAGGTTTTCCTAATGCCAAGATCAAAATACGAAGCTCAATCAACTATCACACTCTTCCAGGAGGATAAAAGACTCACTCACTGAGAAGAGGGACTAGTATAAGCTAGATCTGAGCAGACCTAGTCTCCACTTGCTACAACTCACTGAAACAAGTAAATCCCAACAGGATTTATGCTGTCTAAGGGAGATGGAGCTTGGACAAATGCCTGATAGTGGAATGGTAGCACAATGCCCTCCAAGAGCTACTCAAAGGAAGGAGAGAGAATCCCTAAACAAGAAATCCTCACAATTCTCAGCTAAACAGCCAAGAGAATGAGATATGTCTAAACAGACAATATACTCTAAAAATATCATATCATGAACAACCTTCTCTTGTGCCTTCTCCTTCCTTTTATAAGATGAGAGCTTGAGAAACCCTAAACCACCTTCAAACTTTAGCTCCTTTCACATGAAGCTCCTTCATCTAAAACTGCGTTGATCAACAAGGAGGTTCAATGTATCTGGACATTGTTGTAGATATGGTCATGGTTGACTTGGTCAAGTGATCAACCCCTTTCACACTTAAGTGTTTTTATAAAGATGGCCCTGATTTAGCCTTATTCACATTAGGCATTGATTTATTTTTATGTTATTAGGAGTTTTACATGTCCTCCTTTACAATTTATTCATCAACATGAAAAATAAAACAAAGCAAAGAAAAATTGGATATCTCCCCTTAGCTTGGGCTAAGTGGTAATATTACAATTTTTTCTTGTCTTTTTGCACGGATAAGGATTTAATGCTTGAGCGCTAAGTGTTAATTGTTGATTGGCCTATTTCGTTTCCATGTAGGCCCATGGGTCCCCTTTAGCAGTTTGACTAGGATGCCATGTGGCACACTGTGGGCCCTCTTTTTGCATGTCTTGTCAAACTTTAAACTGATATAAGTTGGTCATATGGGCTCGGATTTCAGTGCCATTTGCAGAAACAAAATAATAACAATGAGAAATATGATTTGGTATTGGTTTCAATTTGTTTTAAATACTTCAATTTTTGAGCCTATCTGGAGCCACTTGGATAATTCCTTCCCACTGAGGAGCTTTTGGTCCTCTAAAAGTAGGAACACAACCTGCAATTTGTAGTACTCCCCTCTTTGCACATAAATCACCATAACAGGCCACACTTCCTTCTCCTTCACCTTTGTACTTTGGAGCCATAAGTTATGAACTAACACATGTATTCTATGAAAGCCTATAGTACAATCCTGCAAAATACATGTTCCCTTACAAGACCAAACATCACCTAAGAAAACCCCACTTTCCAAGGGTTTATAACACACTCATTGGCCAATTTTACATCATAATCATAACAGAAATCAATACCTAAGCTATCAAAAAAGATGCCATAAAATATCATCATGTTTCTTTCATAAGTAATGGAAAACACATCATCACTTTTACAATCATTTCACAACATAAAATTTAAAAAATGTGGCCATGAAAAGCTACTATCTCTAATGAAACCATCTCTTACTCATCAAGGTGAATGGGTTAACATTCTGGAGTTTATTCTCTTGCCGAAAAGCTTCATTGACTGGTTCTTGCACATGCGCTTTGTCTTTCTTGAGACACTGCTCCGAATGGAGCTCCCAATATGTGGCTCTTTGATGCCCATGCTTGTTACAATGGCTGCAAAAATTATTCTTCCCATAGACTTGCTTAACCTTCTTCTTTCCCTGAAGTGGAGAAGACCTTACATGTCTTTTATTTTTCCTTGCTGTCATTCTCTTCTAGAATTCTGAAATCACATGGTTATACAAGCCACAAAAACTACATGGTTTTCTATGCCATTATTTTTGCTCATCCTTAACAATCTTCTTGTAATAAAAATGAACTTTAGAATACTGAGAATCTTTATACCTTTATTTGGCTCTCTCTTTAGAATTTTCACTCCCATTTGGAAATGACCTGCAATCACAATCACTGGAGGCTTGTGAGGTACTCTCAACATCCTTCATTGTCTCAGACTTGTCTAATGAATATTTTATTGTCTCTTCATTTATGAAATAGCCTAATTATGAATGTCGTGGCAATTCCACCACTTGGATGGTATTCACAATGCCTTTGCCATTAGATCTTAGGCCATTTCCCTCATATCCCATATTTTTCAATAATATTGAACGAATGCATGTAGTGTGCTTTTCAAAATCACTCAAATCATCATCATCATGTGAAAATGAAATTGAAAAACTACCAACATTTTTTACCTTTGATGTCGATTCTAAAGAATATGATGATGAATTTGATAAGCCTTCATTGCTCTTCAACTTTGTGAAGGCCTCTTTCATGGCTCATAATTGAAGCTGCAATCGCTTCTCCTCCTCCTCTGCTTCTTGTATAAGTGTCCTAAATTCAACATTCTTCACTTGAATACTTTCATTGATCTCTTCATTTCAATGATGATAAGAATATTAAGAAGAATCATATTCACTAGCAAATGGAGATAGAGCATCGTCCTCTACTACCTCTTTCTCCTGTTCCTCTCTTGTCATTTTATCCTCATAATCTACATACATTATACCTACCATGTGTGCCATCCTGAGGAGGTCCTTGTAGAGATATTTTTGATGCTCCATTTTCCTTTTTGTTGCACATTCAATCTCTGGATATCATTCACACTCACAATTCACATCAGCAAGAATACCGCTCTAATACCAAACTTGATCAAGATCTTTTCATTTTAAATATGCCTACAAAATTCCATTTAAAAGAGCATGTAACCATGAAATCATATCACATGAAATGAGCAGAAATGAAAGGAAACCATGAGAAGAAAAAAGAAAACCAATTGATAATGAAGTTCACCCAGTGTGAGTTACATCTTCGGGCCCAGTGAAAAGGGTGGGGAGGCCACTTTATTAATTGTTGCAAGACGACGATGAATACATGATGTGTTCTTTGTCAATACAAGGAAAAACTCCCTTAACTAGAGTGGCATGTCTCTCCCCGAGACGCTCTTTTATAAGAAATATCACTCATAAAACCTCTCCATCATCATAACAAAATATAAAATCTCACATAAATTGAAATACAAAGATCCTATCACAAAGTGGCATACATGGATCTCAAAATCAAATCATCATCTTAGTACAAATCAAATGAACACATGGAAATAATGCATCTTATACCTCCACTTTCAGGGACGCCCTAAAAATTCAAACCTCTGTTAAAGAAATGGACTACACGATTGAATTACTGGTGAAACCAGTTCAAATGAGTATAAACTTGACCCACTTCTGACTCGACCAAATCTGGACCCTTCGGAATCCCAAGGATTCCCCCAAATATTCCTTCATGTTGGTTAACTGGAATTCAGCTTCCCAGATGACAAATCGGATCACACCATCGTGTTCCTTGTTAAAAACAAAAAAGAATGAGTATAAAGTCAGTCTGGTTTTGAGAATGAAATTTTCGGGCCTCTAGAGAATATTTTATATTCCTCAATATTCGATAAATATTACTTGTTGTAGGTTGACTTAAATTCCATGGCTCAAATGAGGAATCAGACAACACCATCATGTTCCCTACAAAAACTTGAGAAGAATGAGTATAAACTCGGCATAATTTTGTCACTGTGAAATTTGGCCAAAAGGGAATCTCCAAGATTCCTCATAGTTTCTGCAAAGGGAATATTCCTTAGAATATAGATTATTCTCTTAGAATATTTCACCTCATTTTCTGTGTTCAGGGCATACCCCTCGAGCCTAGTTCTGCTACTTGGTGTGGTTCCTCCTATCCTTAGCTCTGTTCCTCGCTTACACAATTAATGGTGTGTTAAATACAAGTATGGGCGCTAGATAAAACAAATTCCCTACTAGGCAAGTTGGTTGGAGGGTTGATGTTATTTCATTGTTTGTTGTCGGGTTATGGTTTTGATTCCCTGACCCATCACATTTGTGGCATATTTTGACCTCCGGATCATACCACTCGCATTCCATTCCAACTATTCATCATTTCTGATCACCCACCATCCCATTTGGACCATTCACATGTCGTAATGATTTTTTTTTAATGCCCAATATAATATGACCCCCATTAGGCATATTACATTGTTTAATAATAGTCCATTGGTTATATATTTTCGAACTCCAAATTTATAATATGGTTATTTATTATAACCATATATATTAATCACCAATATTTTAATAGCCCGAAATATTGTATAGTTATTAAATAATGACTATTTTATTATTATTTAATTTAATTATATTTTTGTTTTATTTATTTTTTTAATAATATTGTTGTTTATATGGTTTATAAGATATATAGGTTTTTTTGTCTTTTTTCAGGGATGAGTTAATTCTTGAGCGCTAAGTGTCAATTGTTGATTGGCCTATTTTGTTTCAATGTAGACCTGTGGGTCCCCTTTAGTAGTTTGATTCAAATTTCAGTGTCGTTTGCGGCACTGGAATCATAACGATGAGAAATGTGATTTGATATTAGTTTCAATTTGTTTTGAATACTTTGATTTTTGCGCCTCTATAGAGCCACTTGGAGCCTCTCTGGAGCCATTTGGATCAGTGTCATAGTGGAAATGGTCCCCGATAGAGAAAGATAAGAGGCAAAGATTTTTCTAGAAATCGACATGAAAATTTCATGTCCCGCCCTAGAGAAAAAGTAATATGGTTCATGGAGGTGAAGTGGAAGTTGACAAAACTGATTAAAAAAAACATGTTCATCAACAAAAGAGAACATTCATGTCCAGCTGCAGAGGTCCAACAAAAGGCATAGATAAGGAGCACATTGTGGTTGAAAACTCAGGGAACATAAATTTTGTCATCAGCAAGCATCCATCGGTGTATTGGAATTCACACCAAGGGTTATGTTAGTAAACCATTTTTCACATTGATTTTTCACATGTAGACAAAAAAAATACTAAGGGTCATCTGAGTTGGTCATATGAGTGTGAAAAGGTATGATTTTGGCTCTCAGACATATAAATACCAGGCTCTGAAAACTTGAAGGCACAAAGGTTTAGACTATACATAAGTGGATTGCCCTGATACTCAATGTTATGCACCAATAACTAAGATTTAAGGGCGTAGAGAGATCCAGAATTTGGTGTACTATCTATTTTGGCACTTTATGCAATATTTGGTGTATTATGCCATGTTTGGAAATTCACCAAATTTAAAAATACAACTAAAAACCCAAATTGAAATTAAACTGCAGAAGTAAATTAAAAACAACAAAAAGACTCAAAAGTTCAATTCAGAACAAAATTCAAGGAACAAAATAAAATTATACACACGTAGATTAATTGAACAACAAGAGAACAAAGAGATTTGAAAATTAGAACAACAATCAAAGTAATTTTTTATGCCCAAAAATTGTAAATCAGCTAAATAAAGAATATAGCTAAAGTGAAACTGATTGTTGAACCTAAATTTGAAAAATCAACTAAATATAGAAACAACTCTAAAATATTTATAAGAGACACAGATTAGAGAGGGGAAATATGTAGTATGTGTGCAAGACAAATTAGAAGAATAGTATGAGGTATATGAGGTGTGATGATTTTGGTGAGTAGAACAAAGAATTATTTTTAAGTAGAGAAACCTTCATGATATGAGTGTGAAAATTATATGAAAGAATGATCTAAAAGGCTTTAAAAGTTGGTGCTTGCATAACAGGGAGTTGGAGTTTCCTTTCAGTTGATGCTAATAAAAAAGGAGTTAGAACTTCCTTCAAGTTGATGCCCAAGAAATCAACAAGCTAGTTCTTGAAAATAGAGAGAATGTTGAAGCATTTAGCCTACACAATGAATTTGATGTAACTTGAATTTGTAGCTTTATTTTTCATCATAATTGAAAATAATTAGTAGTTTTCCCAATTCGGTTTCCATGTTAATTTCTTGTGTCGTGATTTATGAGTTTGGTGTGTTGTTGATTGTTATTGTTGTAAAGTATTCTTTAATTTTAGTAATAAATATTAAAATTTTCAAAATACTGATTCACCCCCCTTCACCCCCCCTCTATATTTTCCTTCTTTCGAACAAAATGTAGCATGATGTTCAAATAAGAAAAATATTTTTTTGAAAGACACGAATCTATGATGGAGTTTCATTCCTCAACACTTTTTAACCCTAAATCAAGTCCATCATTGGGACACTTTTTAAGCCTTTGTTTATGATGTACCTAATTTTGGGTATGAAAATATTCGAAAATGAAACTCCACCGCAAATTCCTCCCTCTCATAATTTTCAATTGTGTAAAGAATCGATGATGAAAATTACTTTTGTCAAAGTTTCTCTTTAGCTATCACTACATGAGTTGTTTATCAACCTATGTTTTGGGTGAGTGCATTCATTGAAAATATTTTAAAAATTAATAACCTAGTAACTATTAAAAAGCTTGAAAATACATCACACTCTAAAAGCTCAGATACTAATAAAATATTTTTTTAATAAAAAAAAAATTAAAGTGAAGGCAATTCATAGTCCATTTAAAAATTTTCAATTTATAATAATAAACATTCTTTAAAATTTCTACCTGTAGCATTAAAACATTATCAATTTATACTCTTAGGTAAATCATTTGAATTGAATAAATGACATAAGATATTCCTTAGAAGAAATGACATAAGATATTCCATGAAAAATAATGAAGTTAATGTTACATATAACAACTTGCCATAATGCAACTCAAATAATAATCTCAAGGAAAGAAAAGAGTATGATATTGTAACTCATCTCACTATAACAAAGGATTTACATTCAAAATATTTCTTTGTTTCTCCATGTAAAGGTTTCAAAAGAAAAAAAAAACTAGTAAAGAAAGGATTTGAGAAAATTATTTTAAAAAGAAAAAAAAAAACACACAAATAATCATAGTTCTTTTTTTTTTTTTTTTTTTTTTTTCAAGTTAATAGCCATTTCTTATTTTGCCCACGTGGTGTAGAACAGTCGGTGATGGGGTGCACTGTTAAGGCACTCCGTTCTGTAAGGTCACCGGTTCGAAACCCGTGGGTGGCATGGGAGGAGAAAAAATGGAAAAATTAGGATTAGTCTAAACGAGAAAAAAAAAATAGCCATTTCTTATTTTAATTTTAAAACTTTAAAATTTAAATCTTCAACTTTAATCTTTGAATCCTATATTTTCCTTAATTTTCTTTAAAAATATGTTAATATCCATATTTACTTTTCACACAAAAAAAATGTGTTAAGAAATAGTACATTATTAATCATGACATCCAAATTTCAAAAGAATAAAACTAATCACCCTTGATAATCCAAAGTAAAAAGAATGATTAGTATATGTAGAGAATAATATTTCAAATGAATATATTAACATTTATGATCATTTAGATAATAAAAGACAAATTTTCAAAATCTAGACAAAGTAACAAGTACTAAGATACATGTTACAAGATTTTGATATATATATATATATATATATATATATATATATATATATATATATATATATATGAAGGTGAACGTAGTAGCTATTTAAAAGATCTATATCTTAAACACCACTTAGATTGATACAAAAAATATGCATACTTTCCATGTGACCAGAAAACTTACAATTCTCATAGTATATTATTATGATATTTTTTGTTTCTATCAAGTGCACATTAACATAAAAATGAAAAGTTCGTAAAAAAAAAATAACAATTAGGATAAGAAAAGAAATGTCCAAACTTTGAATTTTTCATATAAAAAGTTTAATAATATTAAACATCGCTCAAAATATTGTATAGCTTAGACTCCATACCATATCATGTATCTGTTTGATGTTTCATAGTTAAGAATATATTTGGAAGAATTTTATATGTTCATGATGTAACTTACTGAAATTGAGCCTTTAAGAAATAGATCAATTCAAATGATCTCTTATAATAAATAATGTGTAACTCCTAATGTGAGAAAAAATATAGTAGAGTCCATGCATACAAATATGCTATATGTAAGTATGAAGCCAGATAGACAATGTGCCTATATCAATGAGTTTATTGGTGCTAAGCAATAACAAGCATCACATAATACAGGTTTGCAAGAATGAAAATCAAATTAAATATGGTATGAACAAATAGGGATTTTTACTATAAAAATATTGGAGGGATCAGATTGCAAAGATGAATCTAAGAAGATCCTTTTGATCAAAAGCATTGTTGCGATGAGGATGCCAACAATTATATAATTGATAATTGAAATTGTAAAACACAAAAAGATTAGTAAGAGAATAAAATAAACAAATAAAACTATTTCCATAATACAGTGAAAAGAGAATGAAACATGAGAATAATTGAAAGATTTTCGTAAAGAGGAACGAAATATATCTTCATCATTTCTTCCTCAAACGAAATGGTTGGAGTTTTTATGTTATTGAGTTTTTATGTTATTTATATAGTAAGCATGGAGTATCTAATAAATTGAAACTTTAAAATCATGTGAATAGCACATTTTAAATATAAATAATAATATACTAATTTATTCATATATTATTATAAAAAATAAATAAATAAATGTGTTTGTTTTTTGTTTTTAAGTTTTGAGGTTTTTTGTTTTTAATGATTAGGATTTTCTATCATCAAATTTTATTCTCTTTTATTTTTTTCTTCATTTTTTTATATTTATGTATTGCTCTTTTTCCTCCTCTTAACTAGTACCGATGATGGGTCTTGTTTTGGATTTGAAATGTTGACTATAAATGACTACTTGGGATAGATTTACAGATTCTATTTCTTTAAATTATTAAAATTACTATAGTTTTGTTTTTATGACAAATTTTCCTCCTTTGATATTTATTAGTAAAGTCTAACGATAGGCTTGATTGAAGTCTAAAGAAGACACCTAAACAGTCATGGCATTTCATGGAATTTTGATTTTGTTAGTTATTGAGTGGGACCCAAATAATGGAGGGTGAGGACGAGAAGAAAGGATGCCATAATAAGCAAGTTTGACAAACTTATCTACAATTCACAACCAAAATAAATAAATTAGAACTTCAATTGAGTAAGAAAAAGGTAATGGTTCAGTCTTATATACATGCCCTTGTCTAAATTTTTGCAGATATATCTCTAGTTTTATAACAAAGCATAAAGAATGACATTTTAAGAAAACTATAAAAGGGCTAAAGGATTTGGAAAAAAAATTCAAAATGCTAGAATATAATCCATGATTAATGAGGTCCTTTATGAATAAGTTGAGGCTTTTGTGAGACATCCTAGCCAAACTATTGCAAAGATGCAAAATCATAATATCTTATAGAGTTTTTGTTGTATAATAGGAATACATTATAGTGAACATAGAAGGAAAGCCCCTTAATTTACAAAACCATGGTGAACATCAACACATCACTAAAAGTACATTGAAGTGCATCTTAAGAGCAACTTGTACCTACCCAATGTTAGAAGAATCTAATAGTGCTTTAGTAGACTTATTAGGAGAGGGTAATGGCATATTATTTGTATTATTTCATGTTGGAAGCCATAAGATTGTATTTCACTATGTTATTATGTAAGTCTAGCTATTTTGCAATTAGTAGTTGTAGTTTTTAATTTTTTTTTGGTTAGTTTGTTTGTGACTTGTGGGAGTAGCCTTTGGCTAAGAAACTGTGATGTGAGAGCATCTAAGTTTTCAAAATCACTTGGGGTTTATACCCATGAGGTTTTGAACTAATGGCTTTTACATAAGGAGTGTCTTAATAGAACACCTTGTCACTGACTACTCTACATCTTGTGGGTGTTGGAAAATTTTATTTTTGCAAGGCTTGAATGTATGTGTTTTTAAGAGAGTACTTCGAAGATTGGCTTTAGTCTAATTGTTTAAGTTATTTTGAAAAAAATAGTTTTATTAGGTTCTAAACTCTTTTCTTCTTTGGATAATACTATTTATTTTTAATTCTGTTCCAGTAACATTATTTAGTTTTAATAGATTTTTTTCCTAATTTTAATAATAATAATAATAATTACTTAACCAAATACATAAAATGAATAAAAGTACTTGATTGTGTGTGAAAATATGAAAATTATAATAATAAGGTCTAAATATTTAAAATATAATCTAAGGGTAAATCTTCAACTCATAATAATAAATGCATTATCCATTTTTTATACTTGGTATGGTGTTAGCCCAACTCTTTATAGATCTATTAAAGTTATTTGTACAATACACTTCCTAATAATTTTAGATAAGGTAGTTGTTTCATGTATTAATTGATCATCTCCCACAATTTTAGCTTCAAAGTGTCTATGTGATGTAAGAACATGTTCGATACCTAGAAACCTATAGAATATATCATCTTACTCAACCTATTCTTTCTCTTTATTTGATATAATAACTTAAAAAATTATTATGGAAACAAAAACATTAGACTTGCTCTTTAATGTTTTAAAAAAAACATAAATATATTATTTATATGGCTTGAACATTAGAAATAACATTTAATATGCAAAAATGTTTACTAAGATAGTTATAGTTGTAAAAACAGTTCCAAAAAAAAATCATTTCATATGAAATTTATTGTTTACACTTACATGAACCCAACAACAACAAACATGCATTAAAACGAAGGGGGAATAAGACTATAGGAAACCTAGAGAAGGAGAATAGAATGAGACCAAAATTACAAGGAACTAATAACAATGGACTCAAATTACTTGGCTTAGTTATACTAGCATTTCTCCTTAAAACATACTAGAATGTAGAAGAACATTGAGCTTCATCAATGTTGTTGCAAGTAGTACTTGTACTACCTAGTAAATTTGTTATATTTGTTTGGAATTTTGGAATCCCTGCAACTCTAAGAAATGTTTCTTTGATGTTTTGTAGATTTCCCACAATGTTAATCATAGTAGGTCGTTCTTCAGGGGATTCTTTTGTGCAAAGCCATCTTGTGCTTACAAGGTGATTGAGGCAGTCGAGTTCCTTATCTTCTATAGTGATGATACTAGTCCTCCTCAATAGACGCTTATCCATGACTTCCCCAACTTGATTTGGAAAATTGCTACCCACCCATTTATGCAAGTTCATTCCATCCACAAACATATTGTGGGTGGGTTTCTTTCTAGTGAGAATCTTGAGTAGCACTACTCCAAAGCTATAAACATCACCTTTTGTTTTGATATGTCCACTGAATCCATATTATTCATTCAAATATCCTCATAAAAATATTTTTGATTCAAAAATTTAAATAAAACATAAAAAAAAGCTCATGTCATTTCCTAACATAGTATCTATCTCAAATAATACCTGGAGGAATGTAGCCTACAGATCCCTTGAGTGCATGTGTGGATGTAAGAGCTAAATCCTCAAAGTTTTCAAGACATATGGTAGCAATGCCAAAGTCAATTAAATATGTTGTCATGTATTCACCTAGAAGCACATTGTTTGGTTTCAAATCACAATGGATAACTTGCATGAAACAATGATGATGGATATAAGCCATACCGTGTGCGATGTCTACTGCTATATTCAACCTTTGGATCAAAGTCAAACTATTGTCTTCTTTGTCATCATGATACAACCACTTCTCTAGGCTTCCATTTGGCATTAAGGGAAGAATCAAAGCTTTAATTTGGAGATCTGAATAATAGGTTATGATTCTTATCAGATTTCAATGCCTAACTCTACCCAATACTCTGCACTCCTTGTCAAAACTCTTTTGAGCCCCTTCATTTTCTAGATTGATAAGCTTTACTGCAATGATTGTGCCATCATTCAGAACCCATTTATTCACTTTCCCAAAACTACCCACTCCTAACAAGTTGGCATCACTAAATCCCTTTGTTGCAATGATGGGCTCTCTATAGGAAATTCTTTGATGCCCCACATTAAAGGATACCCCAATCTTTGTAGGAATATGCCTTTTGCAATTTTGTCTCCACAAGAATCCCAAAATAAAACACAATACAACAAGGACTGCAACTGCAATGATAGGTATGATAACTTTTCCCATATGTGAAATACCCTTATGTTTGTGAGTAGAGCATGGTGATAGACTTACCCAAGGTCCACAAAGACTAGGATTTCCCATAAATGTTGTTGCACCAATCGTTTTGAAAACGCCACCTTTTGGGACTTCTCCCGAAAAGTTGTTGAAATATAAATTCAATTTGATGAACATTTTAAGATTTACCAATGACGTGGGTATTCCATTGGACAAATTGTTAGAGGATAAATACATAAACCGAAGACTTTGAATTTCATCCAATGACATTGGAATTGGACCTTCAAGTGCATTGTAAGAAAGATTGAGGTATTCTAATTCTTTGCAGCTTCTGAGCCCACTTGGAATGTAATGTTAACTTATTTGCAGAAACATCAATAGCTTAAACCATAGTCATCTTGCTTAATTCTAGAGGGATAGGTCCATGCAACAAATTGTTTGAAAGATTGAAAGAGAAAGCTAGATTTGCAAGACTTGCAACCTCAGGAGGTATAAATCCAATAAGCATGTTGTATGATAAGTCTAAATCTAGTAAGTTGGTGCATTTTCCTATATTTGCAGGTATATTACTTGATAATTGGTTCTTATTAAGATAAATATATCTCAACTGTTGCAGGTGGGAAATAGAATCAGGGATCGTTCCTAAGATTTTATTTCCATAGATATTTAATAACCCTAAATTTTTGAGTTCTCCGATTTCCATCAGAATGTTTCCTTGTAAATTGTTGCCTGCAATAGACAAGATCTCCAACCTTTTAAGCATTTTAAGTGAAGATGGGATTGGCCCTATGAAAATATTTTCATCTAAAGCCAAGGTTGATAAACCAGTGAGATTTCCAATCTCTGGCGGTATTTCTCCTGCTAATCCATTAATGACCAAATTTATGTAATTCACCTTTGTAGAGAGGTGGCCTATAGAAAAGGGAAAATGTCCCTTGAGATTATTGTGGGACAAGTCTATTTCACGTAGGTTGAAACAATTAATAAGAGCAGTGAGAATGGGTAAGGTTGTGGTGCTGCCACTAACCAGTTGATTCATGCCTAACTCAAGCCTTTGGAGTTGTGTCATATGACACAACTCCTTGGGAATGTAACCAATCAACTGGTTTTGATATATTTCCAATGTTTTTAGATTGGTGCAGTTAGACAAGGATGGTGGGACTTGTCCTGAGAGATGGTTTGCACTGAAATATATAACTCTAGTGTGGCTTAGCATGGCTATTTCAGAAGGAACACTCCCATGAAGGTGATTGTAATCCAATTCTATGAGGACCGAGGAGGAGATGTTTCCCATGCAGGTCAGGATTGTACCGGTGAAATTGTTTCTACCTAAATAAAAAAAATTCAAGTTTGGGAGAATGCATAACTCTTCGGGAATGTTTCCTTTGAGATTGTTAATGTACATAGATAAGTTTCGTAAACTACAGCAAACATCGAGGGTGGGCGGAATAGAATCTTGGAGATAATTGGCATCCAAGCGTAGTGCCTTTAGCCAAAACAAATTCCCCAATTGATAGGGGATCAATTGATAGGGGATGGGACCATGAAATTTGTTATTACGAAGGTCTAGTACTCTTAGAAAGGAGAGATTGCAGAGAAGGGGAGAGATTGTACCTTGTAATCCCATGCCTGAAACATTTAAGGAAACCACTCTTTGTCTGCGCTGACTACATTTGACATGTGTCCACTCGCAGAACGAACATTGGTCTCCAACTAACAGATAATGATTCAGATGAATCATAACTGATTGCAGACATAAATCTAATTAGAGCCTCTAGATCACTAGCGTTGCCTTAAAAAAAAGTAGGGGATGGGGCCGATGAGATAAAACCACAAAAGGACTCACCAAGAGAATGAAATAAAAGAAAAAGGAAAGTATGATAGTAATAGACCACAAAAGAGAACGCTCATAACCAATCTCCATCTTGCCCTCCGCAGAAGGAATGGGAATTAGTTGGAGTTTCTCCGTCTATTTATTGCGTCTCTGACCTCCAAATTTATTGCGCGCAGAAGGATCGAGAAATTTAAAGTAACAATGCGGACTAAACGTAAAGGTACGCCAACTTTACAAAAAAAAGTACGGCGATTCCATTAGATTAATCAAAAGAATATTGTGCGTCCATTAGATTAGACAAAGGAATACCGCACTTCCATAAAATAAATCAGAAAAATCCGGCACTCGGATATCTTTGATCAAAAGCATTGTAAAATTTTGTAAAATAATCCAGAACTATTGGCGACGAATGGCCTGTGACTTGTAAGCCCTGCATTAAAACCATACAAATAATCCGGAACTATTGGCTACGAATGCCCTATGACTTGTAAGCCCTTGCGTAGAGATATTCGGACGGGCGAATTTTTTGGTACATTATATTATGTAAAGATATTCTGGACATCTATTACAACTCATGTTGCTAATTTTTTATTAAAAAAAATAAATTATAGCAAAATCTATTAAAACCATATAACTTTTTTTATTGAAAATTTTATCTTATCTATCCAAATAAATTTCAACATGCTAAACCATCTAAAGCATTGTAATTTGACTTGGTATTTTCCCCTGATTTGCATTTAGATCTTAATTTTCTACTTGAAATTGTTAGATTTTTTCTCTTCGGATTTGCATTTAAATCTTAATTTCCAATTTCAAATTGTCAATTAAATCCCATTGCAAAGAGCTGTCACACCTTTTTAGTAAATGGTGAGACAAGAAGGAAAACGTACCAATGCCTATAAAGGAAACTCCATTAATGTAGTTTCTCCTTTTCCACGATGCTCCAAATGAGAATATAAAATTGAAAATTTTTTAATGTCATTATTCTTTTACAAAGTTATTTCTATTGTAATGAGGGTATTTTTTAAAGATTATATATATATATATATATATATTGATATTGGTAGACCATTATTTTAGTTTGAAAATTCATATATATATATAATGTAGGCAAATATTCAATAAAAAATGTGTAATTTATTATTAAAATTGATAATTGTTTTACTAGTATTATCCATTTAATTATATATATGTAAAAGGTAGACCAATTTTTGATCAATATGTTTTTCAGAAAATGTCCAAGAAATAGTACATTTGCAAAATTTTGCCCCTAAAATTTTCCCCAATTGTCATATTTATACATGACTAATGGCTAAATTTAAGGAAAGCACAACACTATGTAAATATGAGCAATAAAACGATTTCTCCTTTACCACGATGCCTCTATTGAGATCGTGAAGTTGGAGCCTTTTTTTAACGTCACTCATCTTTCACAAAGTCATTTCTATTGTCATGTTTCTACATGACTAAATTTAAGGAAAGCAAAACAACTAAATTTAAAGACACCCTTCATAGAGGGGAAACATTAGATGAAAGTAAGTTTTTGAGAAGTTGTGAATTATAAGTGTCTATAATATTTCTAAAATTGCATATTTTAAGAAATGCAAAGATAATGATCATATTTTTCTTTCGATGTCATTAAACAACACCTTCTTTTTATGGAAAAGGAACAAGTATTTAGAGAGCTGAACTTAAAGTTGGCTAGAATATCGATCAAATAATTGAAAAGAGCTATTAACAATCTCTTTAGTTTGTATTTTGAACTTCACATAAAGTTGGTGAGTTTTGTACAATAATATATTTGGATGGTAACAAACTCTGATATTGCTTGGAGAATTAATAGAACGTTCATTGATACCATGGATAGGAAAAACAAAAAGTTTGAGAATCTTTCAAACAAAAAAATTTCAAGCTTCTAGATTAATAAAGTCAATGTAATGAATCTTTCATGATAGAATTTGGATGATGCCTCATTAAACACAATAGAACGAGGTCCTAATTTTGTTGTTGAAACTAGGGTGGTAGGTGCAAGGGGTTTTCCTCAACCTTGAGGTAAAATGTGAACTAACCTATGCTTGGGTTTAGGTGAATCCACAAATAATCAAGAAGAAGCCTTGGCCTTCTACCAAGGGTTAAAAACCCTCAAAATCGAAGGGTTAATCATGTCAAAAATTCTATAAGGAATAATATGGAATTGTAGTTGCAATAACACCAAAATAGACTATGTATTTGAAACTCAACCACGGCTAGATGGAAACCAACCTTTCTATCTCTATGAACTATAAAACTGAATTGAAGAGTAAAATCATCAAAATGGAAGACGAGATGGTTGCCCTGCAACCCCAAATTGAGGACATGAATCAAAATATTAAGTTAGGCCAACCATTTTCATTTGATAACTTGGTTTCTAATAGCTCCAAATAAATCCCATATTTGAATTTTACCGATACGTGACTCAACAAGTGAACCCTCTCCCAAGAAAGGGAGAAAAACAACTCTGACTCTGTGAACTAAATGTAAATTTAATCAGCTTCTCGTAATATTTTGGTGATTGCATAAATGGAATTATCTATGGATTAAAAACCCCTTGAATAGGTACAATCTATATCTAAAAGGATTGTAGTGGAAATCGCCATTTTGACCTATTGTCCCAATTTTTTTACCGAACTTTGATGTATGTACCTCTGGTATATTTTTTTGTGCTCCTAGCACAACTTTTTATATAATATAAATTCTCAGTTCCACACACACACATATATCCTCATGATCTATTGGGAGAGAAAAAATATAGGCTCAATTTGAAAACTAAAAACAAACACATAGAGAGTGTTGGATTTCCATGGATGTTGATTTTGTTAATTATCCAATGGAACCTCGATAATGGATGATGAGGTTGTGGATGAGAGAAGTGAAGACACCACAACAAGCAAGTGCAAAAAAACTTATCCAAAATTCATATCCAAAAGGCATGGGATTAGAGCTCCAAATGAGCAATATAGAGGTAAAGGTTTAGAAATAGATACTTCAAATCCAAACTTCTGCAAATACATCTCTAGTTTTATCACAAACTATTGAGGATATTGTAAGTTAGTTGGAGGTATTGGAAAAAATTGTAAATGTTATAAAATAATACATGATTAATGAGGTTCCTTGTTAATAAGATGGGAATTTTGTGAATTTTCATAGCCAAACTACAAACTAGTGGCGTTGATGCAAAATCTCACCATCTTAAAATGTTGCTTTGGTATAATAAGGAATATATTGCAGCTTGTCTTGAAAGAAAACCCTCAATCTAGAAAACCATGATGAACATCAACAAATCACTAAAATTATCTTGAACTACATTGGAAGACAAAATTTTATTTGTTGAATGGTTTTGTTTTATCAACACCTAAGAATGTGACTTGGAGAGGAGAATCTAGTAGAGCTCTAGTTCAATTATTAGGAAATGGAAAATGGTGTTTTGGTTTTGTTATTTCTATTTTTATGTTAGTTTAGTTGTTTCACTTTGTTTTTAGGTTAGAGTATCTATTTTGCAATCAACAACTGCAATTAATTTTTTATTTTTTACAGAGGCTTAAATGTATCTTTTTTAAAGAGAGTCCTCTATTAGTTAGACTTAGTCTTCTTGTTTAATTTTTTTTGAAAAGAATGATTTAATTAGGCTCTAAACTCTTTCCTTTTCTTTGTAACATTATTTATTTTCAATAACATGAATTAAAATAGTTGGTTGATTGTAAATAATTAAAAGTGTATGATAATAAATTTTAAATATTAAAATATACCGAGTTTAGATCTTTAACTAATAATGATAATTGTTCTTCTCAAATTTTCAATTTTACTTTAACTTTTTTCAAGTAATTTCTTAGCCCAATTTTTTTTTTATAGATATATGAAAGTTAGTTTTCTAGTGTAATTCATAACAAATTTGAGAAGAAGGTAGTTGTGTCATGCATTAATAGACTTGTTCCACAATTTTAGCTTCAAAGTTTCAATATAAAGAAAGAACATGTAAAGTGTCATAAATATAGAAAACATTAGCTATGGAAACAAAAGCATTGACTTGCTTTTTAATCTTTTAAAACAAATACAAACTAGGTATATTTATATGGCATGAAGAAGATATAAAATGCATAAAGTTTTACTAAGATACATGGCTTCATAATTTTTAGAAACAATTCGAAGAAGTTCTTCGAGGCATATGTCACATATACCCAATCATGAACATGCATGGAAAGGAGAGGGGAATAAGACTCAAACAAATAGACCACCTAGAGAAGGAGAACAAATGAGACCCAAACTACATGGAACTAATGGAAATGGACTAAAATTACTTTATGGCATAATTATACAAGCATTGCTCCCTTACAACATACTAGAATGTAGAAGAACTTTCGCCTTCATAAATGTTATTACAAGTAGTACTTGTACTATCTAGCAAATGTGTTATATTTGATTGTAATTTTGGAATGCCTACAACTCCAAATAATGTGTCTCTAATGTTTTGTAGCATAACCACTATGTTGATCATAGTAGGTCGCTCTTCATGGGATTCTTTGTGCAGAGCAAACCCACGTTAACAAGATGACTAAGGAATTTGAGTTCTTATCTTCTTTAGTGTTGCCACTAGCCCTCCTTAGTAGACTATTATCCACCACTTTCCCAATTGCATTTGGAAAACTACTACCCACCCATTTTTGTAAGTTCATTCCTTCCACAAACATGTTGTGGGTGGGTTTCTTTCTAGTGAGTATCTCCAGTAGAAGTACCCCATAGCTATAAACATCACCTTTTGTTGTGACACATCCACCCAATCCATATTCTGCATTCAAACATCATCATCAATAAGTTTTTAATTCCAAAGTTACAATAAAAATAAAAACACATGGAATTATGTAATATTTATCTATCTCAAATTATACCTGGAGCAATGTAGCCTGCAGATCCCTTAAGTGCATGCATGGATGTAAGTGCTAAATCCTCATGGTCTAGAAAATATATGGTAGAAATGCGAAAATCTATTAAATATGATGTCATATCTTCACCTAGAAGTACATTGTTTGGTTTCAAATCACAATGGATCACTTGCATGAAACAATGGTGATGGAGATAGGTCATGCCCTGTGCGATATCTATTGCTATATTCAACCTTTGAATCAAAGTCAAACTACTTTCTACTTCATCATGGGGATATAACCACTTCTCTAGGCTTCCATTTGGCATAAATGGAAATATCAAAGATTTAATTTGGAGATCTGAATAAGAAGTTATAATTCTAATTAGATTTCGATGTCTAACTCTACCAAGTACTTGGACTCCTTGTCAAAACTCTTTTGAGCTCCTTCATTTTCAAAATTGAGAAGCTTCACTGTGATGGTTGTGCCATCATTCAGAACCCCTTTATACACTTTCCCGAAACTACCAACTCCTAACAAGTTGGCATCATCAAATTCCTCTGTTGCAACAATGAGCTCTTCATAGGAAATTCTTCGATACCCCACATTTAGCGATGTCCTAGGAGTATGCCTCTTACAACATTGTATCCACAAACATCCCAAAAACAAACATGATACAACAATGACTGCAACTGCAACAATAGTTATGATAACACTTTTCAGATGTGCAACACTTGTATGTTTGTGACTAAAGCATGGTGATAGACTTACCCAAGGTCCACAAAGACCAAAATTTCCCATAAATGCTGTGGCACCAAGCTTTTTGAAAACACCGCCTTTCGGGACTTCTCCTGACAAGTTGTTGAAAGATAAATTCAATTTGATGAGCATTTTGAGATTTGCCAATGACATGGGTATTCCACCGGACAAATTGTTGGAGGATAAATCCATGAACTGAAGACTTTGAAGTTCATCCAATGACATTGGAATTGGACCTTCAAGTGCATTGTAAGAAAGATTAAGGTATTCTAGTTCTTTGCAGCTTGTGAGCCCACTTGGAATGTAACCTGATAACTTATTTGCGGAAACATCGATAGTTTGAACCATAGTTATCTTGCTTAATTCTAGAGGGATAGGTCCATCCAAAAAATTGTTTGAAATATTGAAAGACAAAGCTAAATTTGCAAGTTCTCCAAATTTGAGTAAACCCATATGGAGATAAGTTGAGTAAACCCATATGGAAATAAGTTGAAAAAATAGTTTTTTCTTTTTTCCCTCTAAAATTTTAAGATTTAATCTAATCTTATTTTATTATTTCCACTATTATTTTATAATTTCCTTAGGAGGCCCATTTTAGACCTCAAAATTCCCCTGTGAAACACTCTTATGTTTGTGAGTAGAGCATGGTGATAGACTTACCCAAGGTCTACAAAGACCACGATTTCCCATAAATGTTGTGGCACAAAGATTTTTGAAAATGCAACCTTTCTGGACTTCTCCTGACAAGTTGTTGAAAGATAAATTCAATTTGATGATCATTGTGAGACTTTATAACGACATGGGTATTCCACTTGACAAATTTTTGGAGGATAAATCCATGTCATGTAGACTTTTAAGTTCATCCAATGACATTGGAATTAGACTTTAAAGTGGATTTCCATAAAGATTAAGGTATTCCAATTCTTTGCAACTTATAATCCCACTTGGAATGTAACCAGTTAAATTATTTGTAGAAATAATGATAGCTTGAACTATAGTCATATTGTTTAATTCTAGAGGGATAGGTACATGAAACAAATTGTCTGTAAGATTGAAAGAGAAATCTAGATTTGCAAGACTTGCAACCTCAAGAGGTATAAATCCAATAAGCATGTTGTACGATAAGTCTAAATCTAGTAAGTTGATACATTTTCCTATATTTGTTGGTATATTACCTGATAACTTCTTTTGATTAAGATAAATATATCTCAAATTTTGGAGGTGGAAATAGAATCAGGGGTCCTTCCTAAGAGATTAGTTCGATAGACATCCAGGAGCCCCAATTTTTTGAGTTCACCGATTTATATTAGGATATTTCCTTGTAATTTTTTGTGTGTCATATATAAGGTCTCCAAATTTTTAACCATTTTAAGAGATGATGGGATTGGCCCTATGAAAAAATTTTCATTTAAAGCAAGGGTTGATAAACCAGTGAGATTTCCAATCTTTGATGGTATTTATCGTGATATTTCATTAATGACCAAATTTATGTAATTCACCTTTGTAGAGAGGTAACCTATAGAAAAGGACAAACATCCTTTGAGATTATTACGAGATAGGTCTATCTCAAGTAAGTTGGAACAGTTAATAAGAGAAGTGAGAATGGGTAAGTTCATGGTGTTGCCACTAACAATTTGATTCATGCCTAATTCAAGTATTTGGAGTTGTGTCATCTTACTCAAATTCTTGAGCACTACTCCATTGAATTGGTTAGCCCCTAAGGAGATGATTTGAAGTTCTGTACAATTGAACAGAGAAGCGAGAATGTTACCACTCAACTGATTAAGGGACAAAGTGAACAACTTTAAATAGTATTCACTAGTATTCAAAAGTATATAAATCAAGGGAAAATTTACCAGTATTCAATAGCATTTTCATGTTTTCAACCTTCAAATATGGACAATTTTAAAATCTACATATCGTAAATTTAATGAATGAGTTATATATATATATATATATATACAATTCTAAATAGGATTATAGAAATAGACTAAATAATCCAAGCACAAAATGATCTTATTGTGTTGAGACTACAAGGTAAATACAAACTAGACTCACCCACATTGGGTCTTTGGATGCATTAGAAACATATCATCTTTGTTTCCACCCACATCATGAATCCTGCATTGTGCACAGTCGAATCTAAAGCCTAAACATTGAAGCTTAAAGTTTAATAGTAGAGACGCATGTGGCATGCACAAAAATATAGCTGAATTTTCTTGTTTGTAGGGGTGAAATAATTGTTTTCTCATTGATATTGACACTTTTTATGTAGTTTCTTTAGTATTTGCATGATCAGATTTATTTATAATTAATCAAAAACTAAATCTATGTCATGGTTGGATATTGAAATATAAGATGTATAATTTCCATGACTTTGAGTATTTGATACATAGTTGGATATTAAAATATCAAATGTTTACTTCCCATGGCACATGGTTGTATATTGAAATCTCAAATGCCTAAACACAACCAACAAAAAAGCAGCCTTTTTTATTTATTCAAGTTTACCATTTTTTTTTTAAAACACATGCCTTTCTATTAATTATTTCTTAAAATGTTAGTATCCTCCCAAATTCATTTTTAAAAGTAGTTTCAATTTTATTTATTTATTTACAATTACTCTTTTATTATGTGGAAAGTTGAAATTAATTGTTCTCTTCACATTATATTATAGTTAATGACTTTGACCAAGTTACTTCAAAACTTCTAATTCTAAAAAATGGTTCAAGTGATTTGTAAAATCTTTGAAATTATAAATTGTAAATAATTACACCAATTACTTAGTTAGATTTGTTAGAAATGAACACCATGTTTGGTATTTCTGAAATAATATAAAACATATTGATGTATAATTTATTTAGTTGAAAACAAATAAGATACAAAATTTTAATTAAAAATCTTCTAGGAAATCACATAAGAAATTTAGGAACCATTTCCCGGAAGTTTTTTAATTAAAATGTTAGGGATCGCAGAAGCTTGCACTCTCAAGATACAAAATATTTAATTATGAATAAAACTAAACGTCAAACTTTATATAAATAATAATTTTAAAAAGAAATTTATTATTGAAAAATTACTTAAAAACATATCAAATTTATATCTGATAGAAATTGAACTCAAATACTTTAATTTTTTTATGTTTTTATTAAAAAAAAAATTCTTAAATCATGAAATTTGATGTATAAATAAATTACAGATTTCATTACATACCAAATCAAAAACAAAGTTTGATATATAAATAAATTACCAATTTCATTCATACCAAATCAAAAACAATATTTTAACCATCTATAAAAAAAACTGCACAAACTACACCATATCAAGATTTGATATTGATGATTAATTATATATATATATATATGAAAGTTTATAATTTTCAAATTATATTAAGATGATAATTTTACTTTTTAATTATAAAAACTAAAATCAAATATATATTTGAACTTCTTAATTTTAAAATTTTCATAATAATTTTACCTCTTTAAATATTACATATAAATAAATTACCAATTTCATCTTTAAACAAAAATTTCTAATTTTAAAAAATTCACAACAATCATATTTCTTAAAGAATTTAAAATTTTATAGATAAATAGAATACCTTTAAGCATCTACAAGTTTTAGTATAACAAGTATATACAAATTTTATTATAGTTTTTTTGTGTAACAATTATATACAAGTTTTATCATAGATTTTTCTTGTAACAAGTATATAAAAAATTTAATATAGATAACGAATTACATCAAGTAAAATTTCGATATTAAATTGATCTATAATTATGAAAAGAAAGTTCACGAATTTTAAAATTTTAAACCATATTCATATAGCTTTCGAAACAAACTTATTGTAAAAAAAAAAAACCTAACTTTCAATATTTATCAGAGATGAATATTAAACGAAGTCTGAATATTGTACAGCTCAAACTCCATACCATAGTATTTTAGATGTGCGTACACTAATTGAGTTTAAGCCATTACGATATTGATAAATTCAAGTAAACATTTGTAATAAATAAATTGAAACCGCTGATGTGGCAAAAAAAAAAAATAGAAGTCCGGTCCAAAAATATAAATCCAGACCAACCAGAAGGCCAACTTACATCAACAAGTTCCTTGGTATCCAACCAATAACACGAGGCGCAGAGTACATGCTAGAAAAAAATGAAATTCAAATCAAATGGAAGACGGTACAATATGCAATGAACGCAGAGTTGAATCTAAGCAAAGCGGTCAACAATTATATAACTGAAATTAGATTAATATAGAAAATAACATAAGGTTACAAAACATTATCATAATATAGTAGAAGAGAATAAAATATAAGAATAGAATGATTTTCATGATACAACTAAAAATACAGAATAGAGCATAACTCCATTTTCTTATATTAAAACATCTAGTTTTAACATTCACTTATAAGGATTTTCTAAATGCAAAATTAAAGACTTGTGAAAAAACTTCCATGTATTAGTTTTCTAAACAGTCAAATACCACATTACACTTCTGTATCAAATACTGGCCTTCAATAACAGTAATAAAATTACTAGACATTTCTCTATTGATTAAATTTTCGGGGCATTTTCAGTTTATTAGCCATCCAATGGAGCCTCATTAATGGAAGCCAGGAGGCCATTCTTGACATCACAATTATTGAAAACATCATTATCGTTATTTATTTGATAACAAAATGAACCATAGTGAAAACAAAAATATAGATTCTCTCTTTAATCTTTAAAAATAGAGGATTTTATAGTTGTAGAAATATTTTCAAGATTTTTTTTTCTGTTTTTTTCTTTTTTCTTCATATGAAATTTTATTTTTTTCACCAACATTTATGTAATAGTAAATTTGTATAGAAAATATATGGAATAAAGCTTAACAAAGAAGTCACAAAGGATTTTATAGTTGTAGAAACATTTCAAGATGTTCTTTGTCACATATCAAATTTTATGTTTTCACTCATCTCAATCAAAGAGTTTACATAGAAAGGAGATAGGAATAAAGATCAAGAAAAGAAGTCACTTAGAGAAAAAGGAATGCGACTCAAACTTAATGAAAGTAATTACAATGGAGTCAAATTACAAACAACCATTGCTCCCTTACAACATGCTAGAATGTAGAAGAACTTTGGCTTTCACTAATATTGTTGTTAACACCACTTGTATTACCTAGTAAATTTGTTATAGTTGATTGGAACTTTGGAATCCCTGCAACTCTAAGAAATGTTTCTTTGATGTTTTGTAGATTGTCTACAATGTTAATCATTGTAGGTCGTTCTTCAGGGGATTCTTTTGTGCAAAGCAAGCCCATGCTTACAAGGTGATTGAGGCAGTTGAGTTCCTTATCTTCTTTAGTCATGGTACTAGTCCTTCTCAATAGACTGTTATCCACGACTTCCCCAACTTGATTTGGAAAATTGGTACCCACCCATTTATGCAAGTTCATTCCATCCACAAACATATTGTGGGTGGGTTTCTTTCTAGTGATCATCTCGAGTAGCAGTACTCCAAAGCTATAAACATCACCTTTTGTTGTGACCTGTCCACCGAATCCATATTCTGCATTGAAACATCCTCATCAAAATATTATTGATTAAAAAAAAAAACTCATGACATTTCCTAACATTGTATCTATCTGAAATAATACCTGGAGGAATGTAGCCTGCAGATCCCTTGAGTGCATGTGTGGATGTAAGAGCTAAATCCTCAGAGTTTGCAATACATATGGTAGCAATGCCAAAATCTATTAAAAATGCTGTCATATCTTCACCTAGAAGCACATTGTTTGGTTTCAAATCACAATGGATCACTTGCATGAAACAATGATGATGGAGATAAGCCATTCCCTGTGCAATGTCTATTGCTATATTCAACCTTTTTATCAAAGTCAAACTACTTTCTTCTTTGTCATCAGGATATAACCACTTTTCTAGGCTTCCATTTGGCATTAATGGAAATATCAAAGCTTTAATTTGGAGGTCTGAATAAGAAGTTATGATTCTAATCAGATTTCGATGTCGAACTTTACCCAATACTCTGCACTCCTTGTCAAAACTCTTTTGAGCCCCTTCATTTTCTAGATTGAGAAGCTTCACTGCAATGATTGTACCATCATTCAAAACCCCTTTATACACATTTCCGAAACTACCCACTCCTAATAAGTTCGCATCACTAAATCCATCGGTTGCAATGATGAGCTCTCTATAGGAAATTCTTCGATGTCCCACATTTAAGGATGCCCCAATCTTCGTAGGAGTATGCCTTTTGCAATTTTGTCTCCACAAGAATCCCAAAATAAAACACAATACAACAAGGACTGCAACTGCAATGATAGGTATGATAACTTTTCCCATATGTGAAACACCCTTATGTTTGTGAGTAGAGCATGGTGATAGGCTTACCCAAGTTCCACAAAGACCAAGATTTCCCATAAATGCTGTGGCACCAAGCTTTTTGAAAATGCCGCCTTTCGGGACTTCTCCACACAAGTTGTTGAAAGATAAATTCAATTTGATGAGCATTTTGAGATTTGCCAATGACATGGGTATTCCACCAGACAAATTGTTGGAGGATAAATCCATGATCTGAAGACTTTGAAGTTCATCCAATGACATTGGAATTGGACCTTCAAGCACATTGTAAGAAAGATTGAGGTATTCTAATTCTTTGCAACTTCTGATCCCACTTGGAATGTAACTAGTTAACCTGTTTGCAGAAATATCTATAGCTTCAACCATAGCCATCTTGCTTAGTCCAGGAGGGATGGGTCCATGTAACAAATTGTTTGAAAGATTAAAAGAGAAAGCTAGATTTGCAAGATTTGCAACCTCAAAAGGTATAGGGCCACTAAGCATATTGTATGATAAGTCTAGATCTAATAAGTTCATGCATTTTCCTAGATTTACAGGTATATTACCGGATAACTGGTTGTGAGCAAGATATAGGTATCTCAATTGTTGGAGGTGGGCAATAGAGTTAGGGATCCTTCCAGAGAGATTATTTACATCCAAAGCAAGGAGGCCTAAGTTTTTGAGTTTCCCAATTTCTATAGGGATGTTTCCTCGTAAATTATTGCCTCCGATATATAATCTCTCCAGCTTTTGAAGCATTCTAATTGAAGAGGGCATTGGCCCTGTGAAAAAATTATTATCTAAATCAAGGGCTAATAAATTAGTGAGGTTTCCAATTTGCTGTGGTATTTCTCCCTCTAATCCATTGAATTCCAAGTTTAACAAAGACAATTTTGTAGAGAGGCTACTTATAGAAAAGGGCAAACGTCCCTTGAGATTATTACGGGATAAATCTATTAGACTTAGGTTGGAACAGTTAGTAAGAGCAGTAAGAATGGGCAAGCTAGTGGTGCTGCCACTAACCAATTGATTCACGCCTAAGAAAAGCTTCTGGAGCTGCGTCATCTTACCCAGCTCCTTGGGCACTGCTCCGTTGAACTGGTTAAACGCTAAGGAGATGATTTGAAAGTCTGTACAATTGAAGAGGGAAGCAGGAATGTTACCACTCAACTGATTGAGGGACAGACTGAAAATCTTTAACTGTGTTTTCTTGCTACACAACTCCTTGGGAATGTAACCAGTCAACTGGTTTTGATTTATTTTCAACGTTTGTAGATTGGTGCAGTTAGACAAAGACGCTGGTATCTGTCCTGAGAGATAGTTTGCACCCAGATCTATAACTCTAACGTGGTTTAGCATGCATATTTCGGAAGGAACATTCCCGTGCAAGTAATTGGAATCCAAATGTATGAGGACCAAAGAGGAGATATTTCCCAGGCAGGCCGGGACTATGCCCGTGAAATTGTTTCTTCCTAAATCAAGGAATTGTAAGTTTGGGAGAATGCATAACTCTTCGGGAATGTTTCCCTTGAGATTGTTAGTATACATAGATAAATCTCTTAAACTACGGCAACCACCGAGAGTTGGTGGAATAGAATCTTGGAGACGATTCATATCCAAGTAAAGGGCCTTTAACCGAAACAAATTTCCCAATTGATAAGGGATGGGACCATGAAATTTGTTATCAGTAAGGTCGAGTACTTTAAGAAAGGAGAGATTGCCGAGAAGGGGAGAGATTGTACCTTGTAATCCCATGCCTGAAACATTTAAGGAAACCACTCTTTGTCTGCGCCTACTGCATATGACACGTGGCCACTCGCAGAACGAAACATTTGGTCTCCAGCTAGCTGCTAAAGATTGAGAGGGATCATAAGTGATTGCAGACATGAAGCTAATCAGAGCTTCTTGATCAGTAGCATTGCTGAAACGGGGATGGGGACGATGAGATAAAACCCCAAAAGGACTGAGAAAGAGAATGAAACAAAAGAAAACGGGAAGTATGATAGTAATAGACCCGAAAAGAGAACGCTCATAACTGATCTTCATCTTGTCCTCCGCAGACGGCATGGGAATTACTTGGAGTTTCTCCGTCTATTTATTGCGTCTCTGAACAACAAATTTATTGCGCGCCGAAGGATCGAGAAATTTAACGTAACAGTGCGGACTAAACGTAAAGGAAAGAAATCTTTTAAAATCCTTCTAGGTATAGGCCAATTTTACAAAACAAAGTACGGCACTTCCATTAAATTAATCAAAAGAATACTGTCCTTCCATTAGATTAGCCAAAAGAATACTTCCACTTCGTTAAAAGAAATCAGAAAAATCCGGCACTTTGATATCTTTCATCAAAAGCATTGTAAAATTTTGTAAAATAATCCAGCGGGCTAATTTTCCGGGCGTCTATTGACTTTAAACGGTCTGTGACGTTTAAGCCCTGCGTTTAAACTTTAATAAATAAATGGACAAAGTTTGTAAATATGTTCGGCCTGCTAATTATTTTCCGGACGTCTATTGGATTCAAATGGCCCGTGACTTGTAAGTCCTGCATTCAAACCTTACAAATGGACAAATTGCGTAAAGATATTCGGACCGGCGAATTTTCTGGGACATCTATTGTCTTTAAATGGCCTGCGACTTTCAATCCCCGCATTCAGACTTTACACATGGACAAAATTCGTAAAGATAACAGGACGGGCTAATTTTCCGGAGATATGTTGGCTTTAAAATTTTAAATGGCTGGACGTCTATTAGTATAAATAAATGACCTGTGACATTCCACATCTATGTGGAAATGATGAAGAATTTATTATTTTTTAAAAGTATCGAGAACTAACTATTCTCGCGGTCATCACGCATGTTATTGCGTTATCGAATACGATCTAAGGAATTGATTACGCTGTATGAGTTGAAGGGTTTCGGGGGTTTTCGGAGCGACTTCTGACTTCTGTAGGAGCATATGTGAGTCGTAGGGTTTCGGGATTTTCTAAAAGATTTGTGTCCTTTTTCCACACCACCTATTTCTTTCCTAACAGCTTTTCATAATTATTCTGACTTTTTCCAAAATATTCGGCCGGCTAGTTTTTCGGACATCTATTCGGACGTCCGACATCTTTGCCCCATATCTTTATAAAGTTATTAGGTGACTTAATATTCCGGACATCTATTGGATTTAAATATTGAACTCCTCAACTTCACAAAAATTGGATAAAGATATTTCAGCAGATTAATTTGGAGTAGTCTAACTAGCTCAGGAATTGCCCGGACTCCGGCCACCAGCAATTCCTCTTCGAAGTCAATCCGTCATCTGACCGCGCAGGATATACAGTGATCCATGTCACATCAGACAACCCACGATATAGAAGTAGGCATTTAATGGAACAGTAGTTTAAATTTGAATTTCAAGTCTGAATTTGAATTTTAAGTTAGAATTTGAAAACCAGCTCTAAACATTTTAATTTCTATAATCGCGACCTAATGGAGAGTGCAGCAAAAGACGGTCTGGTGGTGACGGTAGGGGTGGCCCAGGCTAAACCGATGCCAAGGCCTCAAGTCCTCAGTGCACTGGCAACATTCACTGGCAACATTGTTTGCAAGGTTTTTGAGACGCAGGGAACTTTACTTCAATTTCCGTTCTCAGGCATTGCGCTTCAATTATTTAAATTTATTTCAGTTTTCACCATATATTTCTTTGAAAAACTTTTTTCTTCTCCAACTAAAAAATTATGTGTTGTCTTTTTTAATATCTCTTCCAATATCCAGTAAAATATATTCTTTATTTATCTGGTTTTTGTTATATGCAATTTATGACTGGAGGAATAGGTCGCAAACTGTTAGGACTGAAATTGTTGTTGATTGTAGCACCACCAGCAGGAAAATAAGCATTTTGTTGCACTTCTATTGAAAGAGAATATATACATTTCGATGGCTAGCTTAGTTTGGACTTATAATTCAGTATTTTAAGGTAGAAGCTAGAAGTTTGTAGTAATTTTTTCTTAGTTTTATAAGAGGTAAATATTTTACAAATATGTAGAAGAGGAAGGAAAAATTCAAAACTTTTTTAGGATTTTATGGGAAACTATTCATAACAAATCGACCGAGCAATATGTAAATGTTTTTTTTTAAGGAGAAAAAAAGCTAATTTATATAATGTATTAGTGCATGTTCATAACAATTTCTGCAATATACAATCAAGATTTTACTTGTTTTCACAGTTGAATTTATAATATAATATTATTAAACCCATTTACATTAATTGTATCATAATTTAATGTGGTATTTAGGCACCATTGTAATAATATGCACTTAAAATATTGTTCTGTAAAAGATTTTGAATCATGAAATCTTAGATTAGATTGAGAAATTTGGTGAAC
This sequence comes from Pinus albicaulis, assembly GCA_034641835.2. Taxonomy (NCBI): domain Eukaryota; kingdom Viridiplantae; phylum Streptophyta; class Pinopsida; order Pinales; family Pinaceae; genus Pinus; species Pinus albicaulis. Next base: position 1,469,002,362 of record CM076579.1, on the reverse strand, counting down.
TATTTGTTTTTCCAACTATAAAATCTAATTAATAAATAGAAAATTATAAATTTTAATTATTAAAACTTTGTATGATTTAATAAAATTTTATAAACAATATTTTACAATGTAAATTATCTTAAATAATAAATTTTTAAAATATTTTAAAATTTATAAATAAAAATAAATATATTATTAAATTATTTTTTTAATTGTTAATAGTTAAATTGACAACTAAAATCATTCCTACCCTTAATATAAAAAGTATTAATAAAAAAAATATCAACCAAAATCTTATAATATTTTACATAATATTTTTACATTTTTTTTTTCTAAGTGAGACTAATTCTATTAACTATAAAAATACTGATACAAAACTGCCACAGCTGCTGCTGTGAAAGCCAGACAGCTGAGGTTGATCAACAAACTGTTCTTGAGAGTCCTGGGTCGCCCATGGCGGGAAACTGACCCTTTAAGCATAAGTATCTGAGCCGCCCATGATAGGGAAACCGGCCATAAGTTTATACAAGACACATAAACAGTAACATAAAAACTAGAAACATCTATCTGCCAAACAGGCTGGCAACTGAAACAGTAAAACACAAAAGTTCCAGCAGTAATTGAGCAGGGAGATTCAACCTTCATGCTCTGAAGACATCGGCTCCTCCTCAACTCTGCATCCATATTCATCCTCGTCACTGCTGTCTGCCCTGTCTGCTTGACTGTCAATCTTCATGTTCTGGTTCTCAGCTTCAGAAAGCGGCCCGATTTGAAGAGAGGGTTCAGAGCAGTGGACCCGGGGAGGGGAGGGAGGAGCGGGATGAGGGATTTCTTCACAAAGGGATACAGTGATGAAAGCGGTGATAATGGAGTCGACGGAGGTGCAGTGGAAACGGAGGTCAGCGTTCTGGGTGGTTTGCCTGATGGTGGACCCCCAATGCCTTCTGCCCGGAGGGTTGAGCTGACTGGGAGGGGCAGAAGTGCCAGGAGGGAGGGGCTGACTAGGAGGAACGGGAGGGTCGGGAGGGGTGGACTGACAGGGTGGCTCAGAAGGAACAGTGGGAGTGGGCTGACTAGAAACGCCACCAGAAACACGCGTGCGCCCACGTCCCCTGCCTGCACTGCGCGAAATCTCAGCTCTGCGCCCACATCCTTTGCCTCTGCCTCTGCGCGAAGCTGGCGGAGGAGTGGGTTTGTTGTGTAACCAGCTCCAAAGAGAGAAGAAAAGAGATATTCACGCCTTAGAAATGAGCCACTTCGAGGGGGCAACCTCCAATACATTACATGAATGAACAATTCTTGGATGATTCAATTTACAACACCTCCTTTCTATATATAGGAGTCCATGGGGCCATAATGTAATCCCAGTGGGCCACAATGTAATCCTAGCCGACCTAACAATAATAATTTAGGGGCACAATAATAACAGAATCGGGGTTACAAGGGTACAATAATAACAATAAAGGGGTTACACTAACAACAATAAGGTACTATACTAGTAATATAGGGACCTAACATGCCCCTCTCCTTCCAAAAAGCGTTGTCCTCAACGCTTGAGTAGCTCTGGGTGCTTCTGTATAAATTTTTCATCCTCCCATGTAGAATCTTCAGTGTATAAATTCTTCCACTTGATGAGATACTCCGAAATTGATCGATTCCGTAGTTGTCGAGTTCTTGTTTCCATGACCGCTTCTGGTTCCAATATGATTTTTCCTTCCTCATCAAGTTCTGGCAATATTGTTTGAACTGGAAGATTTTCTCCTATAACCTTCTTTAAGCATGAAACATGGAAAACTGGATGTACTCGCGAAGAAGCAGGAAGCTCCAATTTGTATGCCGTAGTACCAATCTTTTGCAACACCTTGTAAGGACCATAGTACTTTGGCGATAATTTATTATCCTTCTTTGCTTGCTTGAGGGACATTTGTTTGTATGGTTGTAGCCTTAAAAATACCCAATCTCCTACATCAAAACTTCTCTCGCTACGATGTTGATCTGCCTGTTGTTTCATTCGATTTTGTGCCAAATTCAGGTTATCCTTTAAGAGTCGGAGAACTTCTTGCTGATGCTCGATGTGATCTTCCACTGCTTGAACCTTCGAATTTTCCCTTAAAGATGATGTGATGGATGGTGGATGATATCCATAAAGTGCCATAAATGGGGTCATTTTTGCTGCAGTATGGAAGGAAGTGTTATACCACCATTCCGCCAGAGGTAACCACTTGACCCATTGTGTTTGTTTATCAGATACAAAACAACGAAGATATCCTTCCAAACATTTATTTACTATCTCAGTTTGACCATCAGACTGAGGATGATAAGATGAGCTATGAGCTAATTGAGTACCCAAACAAGAAAATAACTCTGTCCAAAAATTTCCAGTAAAAATGGGATCTTTGTCGCTCACAATAACCCTTGGGTTTCCATGTAGCTTTTGAATTGTGTCCATAAATGTAGTAGCAACTGTACTTGCTTTAAATGGATGAGATAATGCACAAAAGTGTGCATACTTGGTAAGTCTATCAACTACCACCATGATGACACTCTTTCCTTCGTACTTAGGTAAACCTGTGATAAAATCCATTGAAATCTCCTCCCAACGTTGACTTGGAATGGATAAAGGTTGTAGAAGTCCTGGGGTCTTAATTGTTTCCACTTTATTCTGCCGGCAAACCAAACATTCCGCCACAAACTTTCGAATATCAGATTTAAGGCCATCCCAAAAAAATTCTTTCTTCACCCTGTGGTAAGTTTTTAAAAATCCTGAGTGTCCTCCTAAAGGAGAAGTGTGCAATTCCAGAAGAATATCTTGTTTTAGTTGGGAATTCTTACAAAGATATAAGCGATCTTTGTACCATAAGGAATCATTTTTCCAACTAAATGTATCAGATGTACTAGGATCTTGCCGCAACTTTTGAATGAGTGTCCATACATCTTTGTCCTTCTTCCATTCATCTCTTGCTTCGGTTATCCAATCTGGTTGGATAATAGAAATGGCACAAAGCAATGCTTCCACCTCTTCATTCTTTCTTGAGAGTGCATCCGCAACAACATTAAGCTTTCCTTTTTTGTAGATTATTTCAAAGTCATAACCCAACATCTTTGTGACCCATTTTTGTTGCTCTTCTGAAGATAGTCTTTGTTCCAAAAAGTGTTTAAGACTATCATGATCAGTTTTTACCTTGAAGTGTCTTCCCATTAGGTAAGTTCTCCATTTTTTTAGTGCATGCAGTATTGCTAACATTTCCTTCTCATAAATAGGTTTCTGTAAATACTTTCCTTTGATTGGACGACTTTCAAAAGCAATGGGTCTTCCTTCCTACATTAAAATAGCACCAATTCCATTTCCTGAGGCATCACATTCCACAATAAAGGTTTTTGTGAAGTCCGGCGTAGCTAAGACCGGTGCTAGGCACATTTCCTCTTTAAGATGTTCAAAGGCCTTAGTTGCTTCAGGAGTCCATGAAAATGCATCTTTCTTCAATAATGTCGTTAGAGGTGCTGCTATTCTCCCATAATTCTTAACAAACTTGCGATAATACCCTATTAACCCGAGAAATCCTCGCAACTGCTTTATGGTTGTGGGGACTTTCCATTCCTTAATGGCTTTAATTTTGTTAGGGTCTACCTTAACACCCTCGTGGGATACAATATGACCCAGATATTCCACCTCTTGTACTCCAAAGAAACATTTGGATGTTTTTGCATATAATTGTTTCTCCTGCAATAGTTTGAGCACCCTATCAACATGTTGACCATGATCCTTCCAAGACCTGTTGTAGATTAGTATATCATCAAAAAATACTAGCACAAATTTTCTAAGGAAGGGTTTGAAAATGGAATTCATCAACCCTTGAAATGTAGAAGGTGCATTGGTAAGGCCAAAAGGCATGACCAAAAATTCATAATGACCCTCATGAGTTCGAAATGATGCTTTTGGAATATCTTCAGTCTTCATTCTAATTTGATGATATCCTGAACGAAGCTCCAACTTGGTAAAATAATTTTCTCCATGCAATTCATCCAATAATTCATCAATCACAGGAATGGGAAATTTATCTTTAATGGTGAGCTTATTGAGCTCCCTATAATCTAGACACATTCGCCATGATCCATCCTTCTTGTGTACCAATACTACAGGAGCAGAGAAAGAACTTTGACTGGGTTGAATTATACCCGCCTCTAACATTTCTGCAATCATACGTTCAATTTCGCTCTTTTGGAAGTAAGGATATCTATAAGGCCTGATGTTTGGAGGAACACTTCCTGAATCAAATGAATAGCATGATCATGATCACGAATAGGTGGGAGTCCTTTGGGAGTTTCAAACACCTTGGAATGATTGTCCAAGACTTGTTGGAGATCTGCCGAAATAGATGATTTTGATGTCGGAACGTCTAGTGAGAATAATTGTGCAATTACGCCTCTTTGTTCTTTCTTTAGAAGCTTTGTCATGACATTAGAGCTTATTATCCTTCCCGGCTTCCCTTCAATACCCCGTAATTCGACTTCCTTTCCTTCTGAAAAAAATTTCAAGAAAAGTTCTTTAAAATTAAAAGCTACCGTCCCCAAAGATTGTAACCATTGTACTCCTAGTACAACATCAGCACCTCCCATAGGAATGGCAAGCATTGGACTAGTCAATACATATTCCCCCCTGGTTAGCTTGATATTATGGCATTTTCCAGAGCAATTTATAGTTCCTCCATTTGCAACCATCACTTGACATTCTGGTGCTGGGTATAGGAAACAATTTAATTCCTTGGCTACCTTACAATGAATAAAATTATGGGTGCTACCTGAATCAATCAACACTATTACCTTTTCTTCTTGATTTGTCCTTGTATCTTGAGAGTTTGAGGAGTGGTAATTCCTGCCAGTGCATTACACGATATGGTCGGATTCATTTCTTCCTCTTCTAGGGTTGGTTCCCGGTGTATATCCTCTTCTTGTTCATTTTCTTCTTCCTCTTCACAATCTATGTAAAATAATTTCTTCTCAGCACACTTATGACCTTTAGTGTATTTGCTATCACAACCGTAGCAAAGCCCTTTTGCTCTTTTTTCTTCCAATTGTTGTGGTGTCAACCTTGTAGGTTGTGGAAATCTAGGAGTAGCAACACTTCCCTCTTTATAGAAGTGAGTGGTAGGCTTCCTTGTGGCCATAATTTTACATTCAATTTTTCTTGCCAACCTGAATGCCTTCTCCAATGAATCAGGTTCCAAAACACGAACTTCATGTTGGATGTTATCCTTTAAAGTACCTATGAAGAGATCAATCCCGTGTTCCTCTGTAATATCAGTTACCCTTATATTCAATTTTTGGAAGTCCTCAATGTGCTCCCCCACTAAACCCTTTTGTTTGAGATTTATCAATTGGCTAAAGAAGGTGTTGCTCTTTGTATCCTCATATTGTGCTATCATTTCCTCCGTAAAAATTGACCAAGGGACAATTTTTTTACGGGAGAAAAGCCATCGATACCATACAAATGTATTTTGTTCTAAATGTAAAGTTGCAATGCATACCTTTTGTGTGTTTTGCACATTATGGAGATCAAAATATTGCTCCATCCGTAGTATCCATGTTACAGGATCCTTTCCATCAAACTTCCTCATATCCATTTTTGGAATATGGTGGTTCTTCCCGCCAACATTAGAGGTTATGAAATCACGATTAACATTTATTTTGTTCTCATCATGAGGTTCTTCTTCTATATTTCCGCCATTAGGAATCGTTTCTTGTTTTAAGCTTGTCATCAAGCCTTCCATGTATGCTTTTAGATCATTCTTCATGTTTTCCATGTTGTCTTTCATGTTTTCATCGATCTTAGCTTCCATGTCATCAATCTTAGCTTCCATGCCAGCTTCCATTCCATCCATCTTAGCTTCCACGCCATCCATCTTAGCTTCCACGCCTTTCTTCAAACTGTCCATCTTCACTTCCACGCCATCCATCTTAGCTTCCATGCCTTTCTTCAAACCGTCCATCTTCACTTCCACGCCTTTCTTCAAAACTTCCATTTCATTTTTTGTTGCTCTTTACGAGAGTGAAATTTGTTGCACTTTCTCTTGTAATTTTGATAGATCATGTTGCAATTCTTCATCTTCATGAGTCATAGTAGAGCCTTCTGAAGGCTTAATGGGTGTTGAATTATTTTTAGGGGCCATTTTAGAATCCAATATTGATATCTATTCTACAAGATGCCCTTTGAATCAATTCAACTTGATTCTTCAAACAAGACTTATGCAATTCGGAAAAAAAATACACACCTTTTACTAGCTTTTAGGAGCTCGATATTGAAATTGAATTATCTCTGTAGTTGAAAATCTTCGATATCTGAAATTCAGCCTTGTAGTAGATCTCTGAAGCTTCTTTCAAATGCCACAGGTCTGACCTGATTTGGATTCTCCAAGACAAATTTGTGTCCAATCTCCCACAATGACCTAATTCTGGATTGGTTCAGTAGAGCGAACTTGTACGACTTGCCACGTGTCACTGTTTTGTCCTTTGTCTCTGAAATTGATAGCGAAGAAACTACAGGCCGTGTACTTGCGACCACTTTTGACGGCACTCCAATCCAATCTTCAGAGAGAGAGTTATTGAACTTTTCCCACGATCACCTCTTTGAGATGCAATTCAGGAGCCTGAAAAAGCACTACCTTCCACAGATCATATCTCCAAAAATATTGCGAACCAAGCTCTGAAATTTTTTGAAGAATTTCCTCAGGATTTCAGCTTCGCACCATAAGAATTTCAGACTCTGAACCTTCGTACAAAAAAATTTATAGCGCAAATTCCACGATGACCTGTTTATGAGCCTGAAAAAATACCTAACTTCCACAGATGATATCTCCTCAAATATTGCGAACCAAGATCTGAAATTTTTAGAAAACCTTCCTCAAGATTTCAGCTTCGCACCCTAGACATTTCAGCTTCTGAAGCTTCGTAGAAAAAAAGTTATAGCGAAAATGCCACGATGACCCGTTTGGAGCAGCGAAACCCTAGAATCCCAAAGCTCTGATACCAAATGTTGTGTAACCAGATCCAAAGAGAGAAGAAAAGAGATATTCACGCCTTAGAAATGAGCCACTTCGAGGGGGCAACCTCCAATACATTACATGAATGAACAATTCTTGGATGATTCAATTTACAAAACCTCCTTTCTATATATAGGAGTCCATGGGGCCATAATGTAATCTCAGTGGGCCACAATGTAATCCTAGCCGACCTAACAATAATAATTTAGGGGCACAATAATAACAGAATGGGGGTTACAAGGGTACAATAATAACAATAAAGGGGTTACACTAACAACAATAAGGTACTATACTAGTAATATAGGGACCTAACAGGGTTCATCACTTTCAGAAGAGGAGCTCAAATCAGAAGAGGACGAAGGAGGAATGACAGAAGTTTGGCCCCGACTGACCCCACGCCGACAGCGCATTCGCTGCCTGAGGCGAGGCATGGTGAGCAGAATGTGGTGCAAGCGAGGCCGGCCAAAGGAGGGGTCTGGAGCTGTGAGAGCGATGGGGAGACCACCAGGGTGGTGCAAGCCAGTCAAATCAACAGAAGAGCTTGAAGTCCAGTTAGCGGAGGGGCATCGACCATGAGAATGCAAAATGAAACTGAAAGGAAGCAAAGTACCTGCAAGAAACTCATCAGAGGCACCGGACGAAGCGGAGGCGCTGCAGAAGGGGCTATTGGTGAAGTGGATACCCGGTGTCGTCTCCAAGCAGGCCAGAATGCAGCATCGACGCCCAGTCTACGTTTTGTAGCTTGAATTGGCATAACCAGGCGAGCAAACATTGCGCAGGGGAGTCAGAGCTCTCCCATGGCCTCCTCCATCCTACTCGCCGTCCATAGTGAGAGCCATCAACCAAACAACCGCCATATACCACAGTGCCAAGGTGCAATAACTGCAAATCTGGTCGACCCGAGGCATATTAATAACGCCATCAGGTTCAATACGTGAGGCCATGTGGGCGTAGCACGTAGGCTTCGTTGGGAGCTGCGCAGAGGCCCGGGGCTCTTTAATGCTCCACCACATCCGCATCCGGAGATAATATTTTTACATTAAGTAAACTACTTTAAAAAATTAAATATATTATAATTTATTTATATGAAAAATAATAATTAAAAAATTACATTTAATATTTAACAAATATATATATTTTTTAAATTATTTATGATTTTGTATTAAATATAATTTTTTTCATGTAAATAATTAATTATAATTTATGAATATATTAAATTAATAACTCAATTATCAATTATCAAATTAATAGTGGAGACAACCATCATTGGATTTAATCTACTAATGCAATTTTCATTGTTATTCAAGGAAAACAATTGGGCCTTTGGCTATTAGCCTATTTCCTTACATCCTAAGAAGACAAGCTCTTAGCCAAGCAAAAGCAGATTTAGAACGCAATGCACAAAAAAAGAATACAAGGTCTCTCTATATGTACTCTTTTCCATTTGGAAGTTGAAATGATTCAACATCTATTCTTTGAATGTATATTCACAATTCAAGTATGACATCATGCCTTTAAAGATTTGAATCATGGCTCTAGAAGACTAGATCATGGAGAGGAATGCTTGATTAGTAGAGTACATATGGAAAGATCAATATCAAAATCATCAAAGGAAACCCCTTCTTGATTTTAAGAATAAGCATGAGAAAGGTTGAACTAAAATCCCATGGAACCATTTTAATTTTTGAAGTGCATATTATTACAATAATGGGTATATAACACATTGAATTATGATATAATTAATGTAAATAGGCTTAATAATTAATAACTTGTTTTATATGATATTATATTATAAATTCAACCGTGAAAATAAGTAAAACAATTACATATTGCTGATTTGATTTATTATTAATAATTATACATAAATTCCAAAAATAAAATTAGGATTTTTCCATGTGCTTCTACATATTTGTAAAATATTACTTCCTATAAAATCAAGAAAAAATTAAGAAAAACTTCTACCTTAAAACGCCTACTCGGATAGACTAAAGCCATCATCGTGTATATATTCTCTTTTAATGGAAGTTCACGAGAATGCTTATTTTCCCATCTAACACTGAATTGCAACTCCTGACTAAGCTACCCGGATGGACTAAAGCCATCATCATGTTGGACTAAAGTCATAATCATATATATTCTCCTTTAATGCTTTTAATGGAAGTTCACCAGAATGCTTATTTTCCTGCCTCTAACAGTTTTTGAATTGTTCCTCCATTCATAAACTGTATATAACAAAAAGCAGATAAGTAAAGAATATATTTTGCTGGATATTGGAAGAGAAATTCAAAAAGACAACACAGAATTTTTTAGCTATAGAAGAAATAAGTTTTGAGAAGAAATATACGGTGAAAACTGAAATAAGTTTAAATAATTATAGATGAACTATATGCCTAGCTTTGCTGTTAAGTTCTTTCTAAAATTCAAAAATAGTATTGACAAAAAGCATCCAATTTGTGCAAACTATATATAATTTTTTAAACCAAAAAACAACAACAACCAATTCTAAATTTCTTCCTCAATTTACTCCATCATAGTTTGTTGGAAAGTTGTGGCTACACCTGATCTAGGTGGATATTGGTGGCCACCCACCTATTCCACTTGGGGCCCCACCATTGTCTCTTTCAGTTTTTTAGTTTCGGCACAACTTACTATTTTTAACAGTTTTTCGGGTCCTGAACATTCGCAGCCGTTTTGAGGCCCTAAACGACGTTTTTTGGGCATCGTTTCTTCAAATATGATTTTGTTCCAGAATTTATATTCGCAGCAATAGTTGTATTCCTCGGATAAATCTTTATAACGATGTATCATGTGCGTCAAAGGGAGATAGTATGCCAAAATTACATCACCGAGAAGTTAAAACACCAATTTACCCAAACGGGGCCCATAGTTTTGGCGTTTCATCTCCTAGGGTTAGGTTTTTGGACGTTTAGGGTTTTCCCTTGTTTCTAAATAATAAATAGGCCCTCGAGCCTCATTATAACTCAGTTCAGAGGCATGTAGCCACCACATCTCTTCTCAGAGATAAGCTACCAGCGCCCTAGTTAGTTTATTTCCATTTTGTCTTTAAGCAAATTTCAGTTCTTTGATATTAATGAAATGAAGTGTTATTTCCGCTGCATATTTGTATTTATGGTTATATATGTATTTTGTTGCATTCCTGCATAAATCTGGATCAGTGGTATCAGAGCGGCCTACTTTTTCTCGATCCTTCTTTGCATGTCCCAACAAGGTCGGGGTATAAGGAGTTAGGGCTCGATCTGGTGGAACCTTTGCAAGATCAGCCTCGCAAACCCCAATGGGCTCTCATGGGGGACAAAAAGAAAGATGAGGGAGTAAGAGATCCTATCAAAATATTGCTCGAGGAGGCCCTCGAAAAACAAAGGAATACGATGATGGATAATTTTGCCCAGATGCTTCAACGACTGCCCACCGGCGGTGCATCTGCATCCAGCAGCCACTCTGGAGGCGCGAATCCCTTTAAGGTACAAGTAAACTTTGACATTCCCATATTTGAGGGTCAAATAGATGCATATGTCGTAGATAGATGGTTGAATCTATTAGAAGGATATTTCTCGGTTCATGAATTTTCCGACCGAGAGAAGATTATTTTTGCACTCCTCAAAGCTACCCCCCATGTCAAGGACTGGTGGGAAACCTACTATGAGAAAAAGGACGAGACAGAACCCTCTCTGTTCTCAGTCTTACCCACTTGGAATTATTTCTAAGATGCCATCAAGGAACAATACTATCCTGTGGGGAGCTATGAGGACAAGTACATACAATGGACCACACTGCGGCAATAAAGGGATCAGGATGTGCATGAGCTGACGAATATGTTCCATACCCTGCGCACAAAGTTGAATATCAAAGATTTAGAGAAACATTTGGTGCTAAACTACCACAGTTGTATGCACAGATACATTCAGGAGGAAATGGAGTTCCTCAACATCTCCTCACTTGGTATGGCATACCAGTATGCTGCCAAAATTGAGCAGAAATTCAAACAGAAGAAGCGAGACTTTGGATCTGTGAATCAAAAGCAAGGGAAAGGTGGCCCCAAACCATAGAATAAAGTACAAATCCAAGGTATGGTGGCACAAGACAACCTTACAAAGCCACAAGAAAAGAACAACACCACGAAGCTAAAGAAGGACACGGGAAAGTGGTGTGAGTTCCATAAGAGCTCCACTCACAACAAAAGTGAGTGTCGGGCCAAGCAGTCACTGGTCGTCGAGATGAGGGCTTCTGAATCAGATGCATGCTCCGACTTTGAATCAAAACTTGACAAGGGGAATGAAAAAGGGAAGCAGATTATTAATGCGGAGCCCAACGCCACTGTTGCCACTGTGAAGATCCAGAAGGAGGAACCAGAATATCCAGAGGAGGCAGAGCATCTCTTCCAATCCCAGATGTGGGTAAAGGGTTCCCTGCTACAGTTCATTATCGACAATGGGAGCCAAAGAACCTCATTTCAGCAGATGTCGTGAAGCGGTTGGGCTTGCCGAACACAGCGCACCCACAACCATACACCATCGGGTGGCTTCACCAAGGATAGGATCTCCGCATCAGCTAACACTGCCGCCTTCCCTATAACATCAAGCCCTTCATGGATGAGATATTGTGTGACATTGCTTCTATTGATGTTTCTGATGTATTATTAGGTCAACCATACTTGTGGAAGTGACATGTTGTGTATGAGTCCTGGCCTCGTGCTGTTATTGTTACTTTGGGAAATAAGTTGTACAGGATACCAGATGTACCACCGCCTCCCACTATCTCTTTGGTTACTGCGAAACAATGCAGTAAGCTCATTTCCCAAACCAGGAAATTTGTTTTCCTAATGATACTCCCCTAGGGCAAGAAGAAGACTGTGGCCACAACCTCCAGACATGGCTCCTTTGCACGACAAAAACAAATGGACAACGTTGTGGAGGAGTACGAGGGCATCTTCACCTCACCCACAGGGGTGTGTCTGCACCGTCAGGTCAAGCACCCCATTAACCTGACCCCAGGTGCGTCGTTACCCAATGGACCAATCTATAGGCACTCTATTCTAGAGAATGATGAACTCAAGAGGAAAATTCAGGAGCTGCTGCAGAAAGGTCACATCCAACCAAGTTCATCGCCCTGTGGGAGCTCGATCGTGTTGGTACAGAAGAAGGATGGGGCTTGGAGACTATGTATTGAATATCGGGCACTGAACAATATCACTGTTCGGAATAGGTACCAGATCCCATGGATTGATGACCTTCTAGACTAAATCAAAGAGGAAAAATATTTCAGCAAGATTGACTTGAAGTTTGGATATCACCAGGTACCAATCAAACCCTCTAATGTGTGGAAGACTTCCCTCAAAGCCAAGGAGGGCCTTTTCGAATGGCTCATCATGCCTTTCGGGTTGATGAATGCTCCTGCAACCTTCATGAGGTTGATGGATGACATCTTGCGTCCATTCACCAACTCATTTGTAGTGGTTTACTTGGATGGCATTTTGATCTTCAGCCAGACTTGGGAAGAGCACCTCCACCACATCTGAGAAGTCCTCCAAACACTACGGCAACACAAGTTGTGTGCCAATTTGGAGAAATGCACTTTTTGCATGACCCAGGTTCAATATCTGGGATACATTATTGATGAAGGGGGGTGCATGTGGATCCAACCAAGATCCAAGTCATTTGAGATTGGCCAGCCCCAACCACCCTAATAGAGTTTCATAGCTTTCTGGGTCTTGCTAATTTCTACCACAGGTTCATGTTGGGATTCTCTCATATCACTTGGCCCTTGAGTCAAGTTACCAAGGGAGGAGCCAAAGCAAAATCATTTTGGTCGGAATCTCAATAGAAGGTGTTCGTAGAATTGAAACATCGCTTTTGTTCTGCCCCAATGCTCACATTATGAGACCTGCAACAACCATTTGAGATTGAGACAAATGCCTCTAACTATGCTATTGGGACAGTTCTTACTCAACAGGGGCATCCAGTGGCATATCACAGTCAGACATTGTCCAACACAGTTCAAAATTATCCCACTTACGACAAAGAAATGTATTCCATTGTGCAGGCTTGTCGACAATGGAAGCATTACATTTTGCAGAAGGAGACAATCATCCACACAGACCACCGACCCCTACAGTTCATACAGACACAAGGGAAGTTGTAGAACGATCACCATCAAAAGTGGTCCACATATCTGCAACATTTTCATTTGAACATCAAGTACAAGAAGGGTAGCACCAATAATGTTGCAGACTACCTCAACCGACCACCGATCGTGGCCATAACCACCATTCTCAACTCTTGTGGGCACGAGACTTATGATCGGCCGCTTCTCTACAAGAGTGATCCAGAGTTTAGCGACACATACTAGGCACTCTTGGGGGGTATGCAAGTTCCAAATTTTCACCTCCAAGATGCACTATTGTGTCACCTGGGACACCTTTGTGTTCCTTCAAGTGAGCATGCCAAGATGATATGGGAAGCACACTATAGTCGAGTCGTTGGGCATTTTGGGGTCGAGAAAACAGTGACAATACTGCAAAAGTATTTCTATTGGCCAAACCTTCGACAGGATGTCGGGAAGTACATCAGATCCTGCACTTCTTGCGCCATTGCCAAACTGACCATTAAGAAGCAAGGGCTCTATACTATGCTACCTACCCCTAGTCGACCTTGGGAATCCATATCCATGGATTACATGTCAGGCCTTCCTTCTATTAAGGATGGAAACGACTGTGTTTTCGTGGTTGTCAACAGATTCTCTAAGATGGCCATTATGGTGGCTTGCAAGAAGAATATCACAGCAGAAGCCACTACTAAACTCTTCTTTGAACGAGTGCGGGTGCACTTTTGGATCCCACAGTCTATCATATCAGATCGGACAGCAGGTTCCTCAGCACATTTTGGTCCAGCCTCTAGTCAATGTTGGACACCAAGCTCACCAAGTCCACAGCTTTCCATCCCCAAACTGATGGCTAGACAAAGGTCGTCAATAGGATGATTGTACACATTCTGTGCATGTACAATTTAAAGCATCCACGCACATGGGATGAGAGCCTCCCCTATGTACAACACAGTTATAGCCGAGCTCTCCACAGCTCAGCCGGCCACAACCCCTTTCAGGTGGGCTTGGGATTCCAGCCACTATGTCCCATTGACATAGCCATGCCTTTTGTGGCTACTTAGGCTGATTCGGCTCATGTCCAGTCTGAAGCTGACTAAGTGAACAAATTCATCGAGCACATTCAGCACATCCACCAACAGGTTCATGACATATTGGACAGAGCCAATGCTAAGTACAAGCAACGACATGATCAACATCGGGTGCCACACAACTTCCAGGTGGGCGAAAAAGTGTGGCTACATTTGCAGAAGGAGCGCCTTACTGGACCCCACCGCAAGCTTCGCCCACTCTGATATGGGTTGTACACCATTGCCAAGGCTGTAGGGAACAATACCTTCGAGCTCAGTATTCCACCATTCCTTGGTATGAACCCAGTATTCAATGTAGACCGCCTTCATCCCTACTTCCCACCCCTACTGGACACCTCTGACATTGCAGAAGAACTCACATCAAAAGAGTTAAACCCAGACTGCATGGAATAGGCCACCATAGATCGTATCATGGACATGCAAATCAAGAACACTCGCCAACAGAAGATCCAACTGTATCGGGTTGTCAAAGTTGGCAAACTCCTGCACCAAGGTAAGTGGTTCACCAGGGACCAAGTGCAACAAAAGTTTCCTCATCTCATAGAGGAACTCAACGGAATGGGGACCATTGCTTCCTAAATGGGAAGAATGATCCAGGTGGATATTGGTGGCCACCTGCCTATTCCACTTGGGGCCTCACCATTATGTCTTTCAGTTTTTCAGTTTCGGCACAACTTACTATTTTTAGTAGTTTTTCAGGTCCTGAACTTCCGGAGCAATTTTGAGGCCCTAATCGACATTTTTTGGGAATCGTTCCTTCAAATATAATTATGTTCCGAAATCGGTATTTGCCGCAATAGTTTTATTCCTTAGATAGATGTATCATGTGCATCAAACGAAGATAGTATGCCAAAGTTACGTCCCCGGGAAGTTGAAACGCCAATTTACCCAAATGGGGCCCATAGTTTTGGCACTTCATCTCCTAATTTTAGGTTTTTGGACATTTAGGGTTTTACATTGTTTCTGAATAATAAATAGGCCCTAGAGCCTCATTGTAACTCAGTTCAAAGGCTTGTAACCGCCACATTTCTTCTCAGAGATAAGCTACCAATGCCCTAGCTAGTTTATTTCCATTATGTCTGTAAGCAGATTTCAGCTCTTTGATATTAATGAAATGAAGTGTTATTTCCACTACATATTTTTATTTATGGTTATATATGTATTCTATTTCATTCCTACATAAATCCAGATCAGCACCTACCAGAAAAAAGGTTTGTTCTGGTTAACAAAACAATAAGCCAAAAAAAAAAAAGACAAACGTCCAAGGTGACCCAACTATCCATGCCACTCTACAAACTGTTGATGAAGTTGTGTTACGGTATATAGCAATACTGATGGAAGATCTTTATATTTACCATAACTTAGGGGGGGAGTGAGAGGGAGGGAAGTACTAATGTGGAACGAAATTCACACAAACATGAATATGCCACTGTTTTATTCAGGATTGCAGTAATGGACTGAAGCATCACAAAGGGAACCGAGTCACGAGGGACAAACACCACAATCATGACACCGACATGAGATGTTAGTAGGAGACCGGGAGAAATCCTCCACCATGTGACCCCAAGGGCTGCCTCCGTTGGAAAATGGTTTGGTGGGTGAAGGGCTTAATGAACCACCCAATTATCAAGGCTGCAACCAATGTGGGATTATTATTACACAAACATATGATGGAGAGGGAATTATTAATGTGGAACGAAATTCACACAAATGTGAATATGACATTTTTTTATTCAGGACTGCAGTAATGGACTGAAGCATCACAAAGGGAACTGAGGCATGGGGGACAAACACCACAATCACTGACACCAAATGTTAGTAGGAGACTGGGAGAAAACCTCCACCATTTGACACCAAGGGTTGCCTCCATTGGTAAATGGTTTGGTTGATGAAGGGCTTAATGAACCACCCAATTCTCAAGGCTTCAACCAATGTGGGATTATTATTACACACACATACGATGGAGAGGGAAGTATTAATTTGGAATGAAATTCATACAAAATGGGAATATGCCATTGTTTTATTTAGGACTGTAGTAATGGACTGAAGCATCACAAAGGGAACCAAGGCACGGGGGACAAACACCACAATCACGACACCAACACCAGATGTTAGTAGGAGACCCGGAGCAAACCTCCACCATGTGACCCCAAGAGTTGCCTTCGTTGGCAAATGGTTTGGTGGGTGAAGCGCTTAATGAACCACCCAATTCTCAAGGCTACAACCAATGTGGGATTATTATTACACACACATACGATGGAGAGGGAAGTATTAATGTGGAACAAAGTTCACAAAAACGAGAATATGTCACTATTTTATTCAGGACTACAATAATGGACTGAAGCATCACAAAGGGAATTGAGGCACGGGGGACAAACACCACAATCATGACACCAACACCAGATGTCAATAGGAGACCGGGAGAAAACCTCCACCATGTGACCCCAAGGGCTGCCTCCATTGGCAAATGGTTTGGTGGGTGAAGGGATTAATGAACCACCCAATTCTCAAGGCTGCAACCAATGTGGGATTATTATTACACACACATACAATGGAGAGGGAAGTATTAACGTGGAAATAAATTCACACAAATGAGAATATGCCACTGTTTTATTTAGGACTCCAGTAATGGACTAAACCATCACAAAGGGAACCAAGGCACGGGGGACAAGCACCACAATCACGACACCGACACTAGATGTTAGTAGGGGATTGGGAGAAAACCTCCACCATGTGACCCCAAGGGTTGCCTCCGTTGGCAAATGGTTTGGTGGGTGAAGGGCTTAATGAACCACCCAATTCTCAAGGAAGCAACCAATGTGGGATTATTATTATACACACATACGATGGAGAGGGAAGTATTAATGTGGAACGAAATTCACACAAACGGTAATATGCCACTATTTTATTTAGGACTGCAGTAATGGAATGAAGCATCACAAAGGGAACTGGGGCACAGGAGACAAACACCACAATCACGACACCGACACCAGATGTTAGTAGGAGACCGAAAACAAACCTCCACCATGTGACCCCAAGGGTTGCCTCTGTTGGCAAATGGTTTGGTGGGTGAAGAGCTTAATGAACCACCCAATTCTAAAGGTTGCAACCAATGTGGGATTATTATTACACATGCATACGATGGAGAGGGAAGTATTAATGTGGAACGAAATTCACACAAACGTGAATATGCCACTATTTTATTCAGGACTGCAGTAATGGACTAAAACATCACAAAGGGAACTGAGGCATGAGGGACAAAAACCGCAATCATGACATCGACACTAGACGTTAGTAGGAGACCAGAAGAAAACCTCCACCATGTGACCCCAAGGGCTTCCTCCATTTGCAAATGGTTTGGTGGGTGAAGGGCTTAATGAACCACCCAATTCTCAAGGCTGCAACCAATGTGGGATTATTATTACACACACATATAATGGAGAGGGAAGTATTAATGTGGAACGAAATTCACACAAACAGGAATATGCCACTATTTTATTCAGGACTGCAGTAATGGACTGAAGCATCATAAAGGGAATTGAGGCATGGGGGAAAAACACCACAATCACGACACCTACACTGGATGTTAGTAGGAGACCGGGAGAAAACCTCCACCATGTGACCTCAAGGGCTGCCTTTGTTAGCAAATGGTTTGGTGGGTGAAGGGATTAATGAACCACCCAATTCTCAAGGCTGCAACCAATGTGGAATTATTATTACACACAGATACAATGGAGAGGGGAGTATTAATGTGGAAAAAAATTCACACAAATGGGAATATGCCATTATTTTATTCAGGACTGCATTAATGGACTGAAGCATCACAAAGCGAACCGAGGCACGGGGGACAAACACCACAATCATGACACCGACATCAGATTTTAGTAGGATACCAGGAGAAAACCTCCACCATGACTCGAAGGGCTGCCTTCGTTAGCGAATGGTTTGGTGGGTGAAGGGCTTAATGAACCACCCAATTCTCAAGGCTGCAACCAATGTGGGATTATTATTACACACACATACGATGGAGAGGGAAGTATTAATGTGGAACGAAATTCACACAAACGGGAATATGCCATTGTTTTATTCAGGACTACAGTAATGGACTGAAGCATCACAAAGGGAACCGAGGAATGGGGGACAAACACCACAATCACAACACTGACATGAGATGTTAGTAGGAGACCGGGAGAAAACCTCCACCATGTGAACATGTGAGCAAACCTATTCCTTTTTTTTTGTTTTTTTTGTTGAATGTATGTTGTCCATGAGAAACATCTATTAGCTAGCACCCTGTTTTGTTAACTTTAACATGAAAAAATCTTAAAATTTAGAATATTGTAAAAATATTCAATTCCCGGAGATCAATTTTGATATTTTTAACTTTAAAAATAGCTAAGACTAAATTCAACATGTACACAGAAAAGCATATATTGGTCAAATATCAACTAATGGGTAATGAAAATTAAATCAACTACTAGAGGATTAATAAATATCAAAAGACTTACTCCATCATATATCTCAAAGTGCTAAAATTTTAACAATCATGAAAATGAACTAAATTATTATTATTATTATTTTCCATAATGATATATAAGTTAAACATATATACATTTGTAAAAGCATGCAACACCATTTTAAACCATGGAGATTCACCCCACCTTATCATGGAGATTTTTAATTTGTAAATAAGCTTTATTACAATACCATGGGCCAATATCATGGCTTATCAATACCACATGTCCAGGTAAAGATAAGTTATTTCAAAAGGACATATTTTTTTAATTAATGAATTTAGTTAAAAAGAAAAAAATAGCATAACTACTTTCAAAATAAATCTCATCCTTTGATTGAGCTGAGAGACTCATTCTACAAACCAGTATGAGGGAATGTGTAAGTTTGTAAAAAAAAAAAAAAATACACTCTAAAGTAATTAGAAGTTAAAAAAAAAAAAAATGAACACACTCTAAAGTAATTAGAAGTAAAAAAATTGATCTAACTCAAATGTTTAAATTTTATATTTTTCAAAAAAAATTGGAGAAAAGATTTAAATAAATTATGAAGATCTATGTTAGGTAATTTATGTCGATATCAACTTCATATATATCTATATATAAGAAAAAACAATTAGTTTTTATGGTTAAAATTTTTATTTGGTTTTATATATACTTTATTTAACATTCAAAAATACAACTTAAACAATGAAAAATGACACATTGTATTTTGCACTCTAAAAACGGATTGACGTTTATGTTTTTTGTTATTTTATTATGCTTTGTGTATGCTCACACTTGACCAGTGGCTTATGGAATATGCTATGAAAGTTAAATCCCTACCATCCACTTTAAAATTACTAATAATTAAATTAAAATTCTAAAAAACTTATTTTAAAATAAACATACATACAAACATAATTAATTGTGTTTTTTGTTATTTTATTGTGCTTTGTGTATGCTCAGACTTAACCCGTAGCTTAGAAATAGTGACCTCTAAGCCATCAGGTCATTAGGCACTGGCCATATATATATATATATATATATATAAACAATTTCTTGTTTTCTCTTTATATATAGATTATTTAGAATAGATTAAAAGTTATTAAATATTTATAAAATATACTATTATTTATTTACATTTGTAATTATGATTTTTTTCCTTTAATTCATTTTACATTTCAATATTAAAATATAAAATAATTTAATTTTTTATATAAATTATTTAGAAATTTGTTTTCCTTTAATTATAAATATTTTTTTACATAACTTTATGCATAGCATTATATCAATATAATTAATGGAGTTCTCTTTAACTATGAATTTTTGGAGTTTAATGTGGATTTATAAATGGAATGCAATGGAAAAATTTGTGGTGAAATCTTGTTTTGTGTTGTTTAAATTAGTTTTTTGACTACATTTATGGATTTAGCACCTTGAAAACCTCTGGGGCACTTCGATTGTGCAGAGTTCACCCATCAAACTTGTTATTTCAATAAATCCTTACCGAATTCTAGACATCATATCAGAAAATTAAAATGAAATTTTTTCAAAAATTCTCACTTAAAGATAACTCAATAATTAATATCTTAAACAAATCCGCTCAGTCTTCATCTAGCAGAACCCATCAACACGTGATTTTGCAACAATTCCTTTCATCAATATTATTTCATATTTGTTTTTTTTTAAATATTAGTTTCATTCATATAAAAGAAAAAACATTTTGTATGTATATTCACATTTAGACTCTTATAGAGAAATCATGACATAAAATATGGAAAAGACCAATTCAAGAAATAATCCTTTACAAAAACTTCAAAGATAATGTAATTTCAATTATATGAAATTAAATGATTACTTTTTGCATCTATATTAATGCATTCTAGATAGGTATACAAACAAAAAAGCCTGATATCAAAAATACAAATAAATACATCTCTTTAATTCAAATAAATGAGCAAGAAAAAGTGTACAAGTCTGAACAAACTCCACAATGAAATACCACAATGAAAGAGCAATTGTATTAATGTTAAAATCATTTATTTATACATTTTCAATCTATGTACGAGATAGTTGTGTCTTGGTAACTTATTAACTGTAAAAATCGAATATGAAACTAATTACATATTGTACAATAACAATCATGAAGGATTAGTTAACATTCCCCCCTTTTAATCTGAAGGGACATCTTACATGTCGAGTAACATTCTGAACTTTTCAAACCTTTCATGTCTCAGTGCTTTTGTAAATTTGTCTGTGATCTGCTCTAAGGTAGGACAATGTGTCATATGAATAACTTTGGCCTCTACATAGTGTCGAATCAAGTCATATTTGGTGTTAATATGTTAGTTTAGATCATGAAACTTGGGATTCTTAGTCAACTGAATTGCAGAAGAGTTGTCAACAAGTAGTGAAGTTGAAGCCTTTTGTTTCTCCTGCAAATATCCAAGTGTTTTGGGTAGCCAAATGATTTATTTTGTAGCTTGAGCTACTACAACATATTCAGCTGCAGTGGTAGAATCGGCGGAACAAATTGCTTGCGTGATCTACAACTAATGGTTGTTGATCCAAGACTCATCAAATAACCAGAAGTAGAGACTCCTTTCTCCTTATCTCCATCGAAATCAGAATTTGAATAGCTAGTGAGATAGAAATATGCAACTTTGGAATATTTGATGCCATATGTTCGAGTGCCTTCGAAATAATTGAGCACTCATTTTGTTGCATTACAATGACCTTCACATGGTTGATGCATGAACCTGAAAATTATCCCTACAACAAAAGCTATGACAGGTCAAGTAGTAGTTAGAAAATTCAACTTCCAGCAAGTTGCTTGTACGTTTTTGGATCTTCGAATGTACTTCCTTTAGTGAAAGAAAGTTTAAAATTCTTCTCCATAGGAGTAGTGACAAGATTACAATCCTATATCCCAAATTTGTCAAATAGTTTTCCAACATACCTTTTTCTGAGAAATGAAAATGTATTTGGATTTCTGATCAACTTCAATCCCTAAATAATAATGTAATAAACCCAAAAATTTCAAGTCAAAAATTTTCAACAACTCTATTTTGACGGACGCTATATAGTCATCATTATTTTCTATAATCATCAAATCATCCACATACACAACGAGTTATACAACTAACCTTCCATTCTTCTTAACAAAAAGAATTACATCATCTAGATCAAAAAACTTATAATTCAACTTGAGAAGGTGTTCAGTTAACTTTTCATACCAAACGTGAGACACTTGTTTCAGTCCATACTAAGCCTTCACTAACTTAGATACCTTTTTCTCTTTTCCTTTGATAGAAAACATTCTGGTTGAAACATATAAACATCCTCCTTCAAATCATCATTCACAAAAATTGTTTTGACATCCATATGGTGTATTTTCTAATTATTTTGAGCTACAAGAGAAAAAAAAGTTATATTTGTGCCCCATTTCATTATAGGAGAAAATGTCTCTGTGTAGTCAACACCTTCCTTCTAAGTGTATCATTTTGCTACAAGCCTTTCCTTGTATTTATCAAGTGAACCATTTTCCTTGTACTTGATCTTATACGCCCATTTGCAACCAATAGGTTTGACACCTGCAGGAGGATCCACTAACCGCCGAGTTCCATTCTTAATAAGTGCATCATATTCATTTTTCATTGCATCCTTTCATTCATCACAATTAGCAGCTTCTTCAAAACAATTGGGTTCACTAATGGTAGAAGGATTAAATTCACATTCATGGGAAACATTACCTCAATCACCATTAGAAGAAATTCTTATTTGAAAATCATCATACTTGCTTGGAACTTTTTGAGCATGTGTGGATCTTTGTAATGGTTGCTAAAATGGTTGTGATGGTTTCTCATCCTGAAGTATAGATTCTTCAGGAACACTTTCTGACCCTACAGAAACAACACTGTCCTCCAAATTTTATTCAATAATAACATCCTCATCATTCTCAAGAGTAAAAGATGGAAAAACCACAAACTAATCCTCATGAAGACAAATTCTCCAATAGATAGAAGATAATTTTTATTTCGGTAATCCTCATAAAGTAGGATTGAATGCACTCCCCTCTTTCCATCTTGATGTCCTTCAGCTTGTTTTTGAGAAATAGGATTTGGTTTGCATTATTTTCTTTGAACATCCCAACCAGTCATACATCTCCTTAGATGTTCCCAAATCAAAAATATAAGCAACCAAATGTTTTTTAATTGAGCCTCTAATGATATTTTTAGCTTTTACCTCACCTTTCTTGTACTTTGTCTTCGTAGCAACCAATGCATTTGAAGGAGGCTCCACAAATTTTCCCTCCACATAGTCCATGACATAATTTTCTTCCAAAGTCAAATCGAAAAAAATCTTCCATGCATGATAGTCAAACTTGTCATTGAGCTTATCCTTAGATTTGAAGTAGGAAGAAGAGGAAGCCATTGAGGCTTTTTCCTTGTCCAATAGATCTTTGTGATTGTTTTTCTCTCTCTTACTTGGGCTTTGTCTTCACCTGAGCTCTGATCCCATGTTAAGTTTAGTTAAAAATGATATGTTCTATGCTTAGCACAATTTACTTCAATGTTCCTTTAGCAGCCCAATGACAATTTCCAATTATTTCGAGTAGAAATCACATTAACTTAAACACATTTAGAGTAAATGCATATAGAACATAAAACAAAGTGTTGAAGACAAGCCAAGACAAGAGAACACAATATTTGGCAGATGCTAGGGAAAAACCCAATGTGGGGAAAACCCTTGATCGAAATATTCTTATCATTATTCAATAGTTTAGCAGAGAGAGAGTACATAGATCACTTTCACTTGTCCAATACACAGTAAAAAAAACCCTGACAAAAAAACAGTCAACAACAATCAAATTTTCGCCCTAACCAAAAATTCAACACTGATCAAATCATCTCCTTAGAAGCTTGGTCAAAATCTGTCAACTCAACTTCCAAGAAGGGTCAAAGTCATCCCAAAATAGTGTGGTCAAACCAGTCAAAAGAGAGATATTTTTAATTTTAGATAACCATGGTATGTTCTATGCTTAATTTAGTTTATTTCAATATTGCTTATAGGCCCAATTCAAATTAGAAATTATATAAAAATGAAAGTAAATGCGGATAGAACATAATAATAGATCAACAGAAGAAAAGCTAATATAATAAATCATAATTTGTAATTCTTCTTGTTCAACAAAGATAGAGAGAAATGTTTGTTACAGCAATCAACAGGATACCCTAGCCAACAAAGACTTTTGCAGGTCAAACCATCTCTTCCAACCTTTATGAGGTTAAGTCAAACACATACAACATCGACCTTCCTTAAGTGCCACACACACCTCAAAATTCATTTCCAAAAATAGTCAACGTAAGTCAAATTCATGCGGTCAAAGCGTTGCAGTCAACGATGGTCAATACTACGGTCAAAATCAATTTTCTACCTCGATTTATGTGCCCTCCAATGCGGCCTCCAAAAACCAGAATTTATGTCCTCAAATCGTAGTCAAACAAGGAGGGTTGACCCAAGGTCAACGCTTGTCAGCATTGTCCAGAAAGCCCTAAAACAATCTGCAATTTTTCAAGCTTTAGATTCACATGTGGGAGAGAGAGATGCCTCTTGAAGGTTGTACGAACCAGTCAGATGATGAGGAATGTGTGTGATGAGATGATGAACAAATGAGCATCAAGTCTCTCCAATTTATATCCATCAATGAGGGTGTGTGACACATCTATTGGGCTTGTGAGCCTACATTACCATTAGGGGAGTTTTGAGGTATAAAATGGGCCTCCTAAGTGTTGGGCCGTTAATATGCCATTATTATTATCACTTGTGAATGCTTATTCCACCCATTTCTACCATTCTTCATCACGTCATTTATTATAATTTATTATTTAAATCCATTTTATATTGATTTATGCTCTTATGAATGAATATTATTTATTCTCCTTTATTTCTAATAAATTGATGATTATGTATGATTTTATCAATGATAGTTTTAATAAATCAGTTGTAACATTATTCACCATTTTCAGCGTCCAAGATAATTTTCAGATTGAAGATTTGATCATTAAAAGTGCCAACTCAGAAATTCGCTGGAATAAGAAGTGACGATTTTGCGGTTGAGATTCTGAGCAAATGAAGAAGAATCTGGAAAATCCGGAACATGGGTTTTGTCCAGAACGGACCCAATTAACTTTACTAAAGAAAGGTTTGCCCAAATTCGGCTTGTACTAAGAGAAATGCAGGTTTCTTTGAGCACGATTTTCTCAGATTTGTTGTTGCGGCCGTCCTCCAAATCTCAGCTGCAAAGCCAAATTCGCCTTGTTCTTGTTGATCAAATGGTTAGAAGCAAACCAATTTTGTAATAGAATCATGTTGTAATTATCTCTATTGTAACCACTCTCTGCTCTCTTTGTATTTAAATCAGAACAGAGATCAGAGAGGGAGAAGGACTTTGAGGATGATTTGGGATGGATTCGAATGATGGAATTGAGGATTCAGACTTAGAGATTCAAGAATGAAGATGGATTATTCATGATAGGATAGGGATTGTTGCATTTCCATTGTAATATTCAAAGCTTTTGCTGTTGTAATGATTTCACAATTTGAGGATGAATAAATAAAAGGGTTGTTGTTCATTCACCTGATCTGAAGTAGCCCAGCAGCATCCGCTGGCGGCTAAGGGCCCAGCCTCTGGTGGAGTATGCTGCTGTTGTATCATATCTTTCCAATCTCCGCCGTGTGATGGTTTGATTTAGTTCCTATTTCTTTGAATCGTAATGCTTTACAGTTTCATGTTCTTTACTTATTTATTTTAGTTTGGTTGATTAATTGCAGAGTTTGCTGAAACTTTCCTAGTTTACTTTCAATGGCGGCTTTCCATTTCACATTATTTGCATTATCTTTGCTTTGGTGTGGCTTGATGCGAAAGCTGTAGTGGGCATTGGCATTGCTGTCTAGTCCCAGTTAATGATACGATTTCCTTGGTTACTTTTGGTTACATCGGGAAAGAAGCGATGAGTTATTATTCTTGGACCCTTGACTGATACATTGCTTCTTTTTCCGAATGAATGATTTAGTTTAGAACATTTCAGTTTCTTGCTGTTCCAATTAGATTTTGTTTCTAGCTTTCATTTACTTTTTGGATTTTAAGCACTATACTGCAAAACATTACTCTTGAGTAAATAGCCGCCTCAGACTGAGTACACTCTTGAAACAAAAAGTCGTCCCTGGGTTGACAATTAATGTGAGGTAATTAGGAGTTACAAAGACACCTTTTTATCGCTCCACATTTTGGCGCCGTTGCCGGGGAGAGTGTAGCCATTTCTAAAGAGTAGTGTGAACCTGATGAGTGCCTGCTAGGGAAGAGTTGGATCTTAAAGACGGAAGGTAAGAACCTACGTGCGGAGCATGTAAAAGCCCTGCTCCACTGTCCGCTTTCCTAACAGATTTATTGTTGCTTTGTTGGGTAGAAATAGATGTTTGAATTTTTGTGTGAGTGACTAGAAATTTTGAAAAATAAATCACATGATTTCATTCAAGTGGTGATGTAAGCACCACCCATTTCACTAACCGATTGACAGGAACATTTGAAGAAGGAGCCTCGAAGAAACACATGAAGAACATCTTATATTATGGTAAGAAATGGCTCACGTTTCTACTTTTGAATTTCCTATCAAAGATCTAGGAGGAGTGATACAAATGCACATAATTCCCCCATCTTTACCAAATTTTCATGGTTTAGCAAATGAAGATTCAGATACATTCTTATTTGAGTTCGAAATACTTTGTAGAGGATATGATTATTGTACTAATGATCAAAGATTGAAAGTGTTTCCTCTTACTCTAAAAGGAGCAGCTCTTCGATGGTTCATGAGCCTAGGTGGGAATTGCATCCAATCATGGGAGGACATGAAGAACATATTCTTGAAGAAGTACCAAGACTATTGCAAATCCAATAAAGATATTTTCGGTATGATACAAGGGGAAGATGAAAGTTTGGAGGACTATGTAGATCGATTTCATTTTAACCTTCAAAAATCAAAGCATAAGCATTTGGAAAAAGAGATCTTAAAAACACTCATTCTTAAAGGAATCAAAGATGAATTTTTAGAACTCTTAAATCTGATAGGAAAATGTGATGTTTTTCAGTTATCATATGATGATGTCTGTGAGTTGTGCATAAGGTATTCAAGAGGAATCTCTAAGGTTGGTAAGAATTCTAGAGATGTTTGTTCTTTCTTTTCCAAATCTGCTACAAGAATAGGAGACATAAGAGCTGAAATCAATGATTTATTTGAAAATTTTAAAGTTGATTTTATTAGCTCTCTAAGCTCAAAATTGGACGTTTTGCAGGTTCATAAAAATGAAAAATTTGATGAAGTGTTTTTCCCTCATGACCGAAAGGAGCAGCCCATAGATGGTTACTCTTCCTTATCTAGGATGGAAGTATCATATCAAAGAGGTGAGGAAGCTGCAACAAGGTCAAAACCATGGAAATCATGGCCTACAGGTATGGTTCAAAACACTTCTTCTCCATTCTCTTACTTGCATAATCCATTATGGAATACTCATGTTCTAGGGAAGCCATGTCAATTTCAATATAACCACCAATCTTATCTACAAGTTTGGCATGGTTCACCTTATGATTGCATGACTACTCTCTCTCATCTTGTAGCACAAGCACATTCTCCATATTCTCCACCAGCTCTTTCACACACATTCTGCTTGCATATCAAATTTATCCACTCAACCCAACCAACCACATCATCACAATGCTCCATTCCATACACAATTTCCTGCTCAACTAATTCCACACCCTCACCACAATAAACTAGTACAACATACTTATAGTGTTGAACTGCCAAATTTACCCACCCTTCCCACCCATTCTATCTCACATGCACCATTAGAGAAAACTTACAATGAGATTCAGAATGTTTCAAATTCAAAAATTGTAGAAGTTATGGAAGAAAATGAGCTTACTTCTAGTTTGCATCAAAAAACCATTTTAAAAGCTCAAGAACCTCATGGTATGATGGGAAATCAAGAAAGTAATGGATATATTGAAGATTGGTTTCACTCCATCACGTGTTTGCATCATCACTCCATACTTCAACAATTTTTGACAACATCTTTTCAAGGGAAGTTGGCTTCTCATACCCTAATTTTTATCAACATGCATTTTTCAAATTTGGGTATGTATATATTGGAAACCTTATTTCTAAAATGGTTCCACTGGAAATACTCTTATACATAAACATATTCGATTCTCAAAGAAGAGTAGGATAGTGGAGAAAATAAAATAAAATAAAATAAGGACATAAATAAATGCATTTTGTTTTTTTGTAAAAATAGTTGTTTTTTTTGTTGCAACACGCTATCAAAATCAACATCGGTCATAAATATTTCAATTTATTTGTGTATGTAGATGAATTATATTGCAAATAACAATTCTATAAACATTTATATTCATTTTTTATCACCAATTTGAAAAAATGCTTGAATATCATTTTTTTGGCTTGCGGGCTTGATGAACTTTCTGGAAAAACAGTCGGGACAGTCATGTTTTGAGGGACCAAAAATGAATATTTTTAAAACATGTTTCTATCCTAGGTAGCCCTTGATGTCTACTTTCTAACCCAATTTGAATCAGTCAATTTGGATTTGAAACGAAAAAGTTAGAACCAAAACATTGACCGGATGTCTAGCGGGCAGCTCAGGAACAGAGTTGGGACAGTCAGTTTTTGGAGGCCTAAATGATCATATTTTTAAAACCTGTTTCTCTGGTAGATTCCCCTATGAATATAGTTTCCAATGCAATTGGAATCACTCATTTTCGATATCGTATGGGGAAGTTATGATCAAAATACTGACTGTCTATCGTAAATCAGCACCCTTAAAACTCTGTTTTTCCGGATGTTCCTTACAGTGTTTGACCTATCAATTCTTCTTTTCTTCAAAACCTGTTTCTATTGGAGATAAATAAATGAATCTACTTTCATTTCCAATTTGAATCATTTGAATCCGACATCAAACGAAGAATCTATGCTTGAAATATCAATCGTTGGTCTAGATTGGGTAATTGAAAATGACTATGTTATGCAAGCTGTTCTAACTAAAATTGACATATCATATCATTGAATTTCTAAAACCTGTTGCTACTGGAGATAAAACTTTGAATTAGCTCTCATTTGGATTTGGAATCACTCAATTTCGATGAAAAACAAAGAAGTTGTGATTAAAACACTGCAGGTTAGCATGATTGGCCACTGCTCTCCCGCAGGTGACAGATAAATTTTACTTTGTTATTTTCTCAATGGATTTGTTCTACAGAGTAACTACTTGTTGTTTTTTGCATAATTCTTGGATTAGGGGAGCCCGATCACCTCTCTTTCTCCATGATTTAATGTTTTATTGCAGGTAGACACTCGTTTTTTGCAGGTCCTAAGAGAAAAAGGAGGTCAATTTATGGACGAGTGATTCTTGAAACAAATTTTAATAAAACAAAGGAATTTCATCCAACTCATTACCCAACGGATTCATAATAGAACAAATGAAGAATTGATTTCAATTTGAAGATTCATGTCTTATCACTACTGCCAAAACATTTTTCAAAGAGATCATTTTTTTTTACATAACATCATAGCTGTTGTAACTTAATTTAGTTATTTACATATTGTTTTTAAATAAAATGTTGTTTCTTTTCTAATTTCTCATATATTTTGTGTTTCAGGTGTTGCTTCATTCAAAGTGTAACTCATCCTCAGCATCAATGCTGTGAACAACGAAGTTGTTTTTTTGCATGTTTGCATTTTATGATCGACATTTGCATTTTCACACTTTTTTTGTGTGTATTTTTGTTTTTTTTGTGTGCATTTCCTTTAAGGAACACCACTTTTTGAGTGTTTTTGCTGTTCATTCAAAAGAGCAACACTTTGGGATTATTTTTGAGAGCAACCTTTTCTTCCTCTTGTGGGACTATTCCTAGTTCATCTCAACCACATTTTACTGATTCCCCTTCATGGCATGAAGTACACTATTTTTACGAGGGCAAGAATTATGGATTCTATTGAAGCGAGTTAATATCCTTCACGTTATGATCTTTAACAGGACAGCTCCTTGATGATAGATTATTTTTAAAAAAGGGACACAATTATTTATATACTACTTTACTGCATTGTTTTCTGTTGAACATGATATTGATTGATCATCTTAATACCATGCTGGTTCCACCCTTCTGGATTATAATCTTCTCTGTCTGTAATAAATGAGATTATGGGTATATTTTCTATTGACATGTTCAACTTCTTCCACCATCCCTGCTCTTAAGGAGTACTGAGCCTCCCTCTTTTTATCATAAAAATGTGTAATAATAACAAAATTTTGTTCACAGATGGAGGATAGGGGGTCTCATTACGAGCCAGCCTACCATGTTCATAAGGTTGTAAGAAAGTGACATTCCCATTATGGCCACTACACCAGGGTTATGATCCATTGGATAGTCAAATTATCCTTGGAACAGGAGGTCTCATCACGAGCCGACCTGATCACTTTTGCTACATCCCAGTGAATGGCAGTGTGGTTATCTGGTTACCACGCCAGCACACTGGTCTCTTCTGTAAGAACAGCACTGAAACTCTCTAGTTATAAATTGAGGATTCTGGCTCATATGGGTTACAAAGCAACCCTGCCGAGGCTATGGACGCCTGCTGGCAGCAGCGGCTCTTCTTATGGTATTGAAGTTATATCTTATCGTCAATTATTATTATAATACCCTTTTCTTATCAGAGAAGTTATTTCCTTAATTTTTTCCCTATTTTGAACCTTTATGCATGAGAAATTGTTTTATGATCAATCACATCATTTTCAGCTAGCATACTATCAGTAAAGCATCTTTTTGGCATATTGTTGTTCTTTTTCTTTTTTTCGTAACTTATCATCAATCCAAAGCGTCCTATCTCTTATTCATAACTATCTTTACACACTCTGCTCTCATTATAATCATAACCCTCGTTGTCCTATCATTGATATGTGTACTCTGCTTCATTCACTGATATATTGTTCATTCCCGTGCCTTGCCGTCAGCATAACCCCTCTCATACGCTTTATGGTCATGGCATTCCTTTTCCAATTAGAGGGGGGAATGTATGCATTATGGGAGTGCATGCGATTTGATTACTGCACTCTGCCATCACTTGTTGATTTTCCAAAATATTAGTATTGCATGTATACATAAGTTTTTCTGATTGAAATTTTTGCATGCATCTTATCTATTGCTTACACTATGGATTCAAGAACATTGTATGCCAAATAGTGCTTGGTTTGCAGGAAAACAACAAGTATGTGCAGAATTCTATTCATAGCATGACCACACTATTGCACTTAACAGAAGAGGCTCGCGCACGTGAACAATTCTTCAGACATGATGTGCTTACCTGGATTCTACCTTTTGCATCACTTTCAGCACCAACTCTGCCTACATCAGCTTCAACACCTGCCAGTACATATATGTCATTCCACATTTTTGGAGGTAAAACTTGAGGTAAAATCGCATAATTTTCTGATTTATTACGAATTTAGGAGAATTTCAAAAAAATCCATTTTGAGCATCATTTATCATCCTTCAGTCCACATCTATACCACTCCCTATTTTTCAGCGGCGTATCATTTTCGAGTATGGGGGAGTGTTCCTTTCATTCATTTATTTCTTATGACTATGCCATTCATATTCTTTATTATCCATTGCTATTCTTATTCATTCTCAACACCTTCCTTATTCCATGTTGTTTTACACCAAGCATAGAATTCAACAGCTGGTAGCAACCACCTCTATTTGTTTTCTAGCATCGCATGAGGGCATGCTAATTTTTCAGAGAGGGGGAGGAATTGCTACGCATGATAGATGTTTTCTATTTTCTTTCTCATTTAAGGCACACAATTTCAGTGTAGAAATTGATTTCCATAATATTTTTAAAACTATGAACTCAATTCTTGTGATTTTTGGAAAACACAGACGTATCATTAATACAAACCCTGACAATTTCAAGATAAATTGGTTCATAAAATTTCGGAAATCATGCACTCTCAGCTACAGTCATTTTGTTTATATCTCATGATCCATGCATCAAAACAGTCTGATTTTTGGATCATAAAGGCATTCATATATTATAAATTTACTTGCCAAATTTCAACAAAAGCTAGTTTGTAGTTTTTGAGAAAATGGTTAATGAAGTTTGCTGTTACTTATATCATATTTTGTTGCAACTTCATACATATAGTTGAATGTCAATGTAAAAATTGTTATGCCTTCATCAAGATTGCTAAAATTGAATATTCATTAATTAAGGAAGAATTCATTTGTTCTATCCATTTCATGAGCTGAGATGAACATATTTTTTATTGCTTGGTTAACACATGGGTTTTTGTCTTTGGGTTGCATGAGGACATACAATATATTCAGTTTTCGTTGCATGAGGACATGCAACATATTGAGTGTGGGGGTATGTTGGGCCGTTAATATGCCATTATTATTATCACTTGTGAATGCTTATTCCACCCATTTCTACCATTTTTCATCACGTCATTTATTATAATTTATTATTTAAATCCATTTTATAATGATTTATGCTCTTATGAATGAATATTATTTATTCTCCTTTATTTCTAATAAATTGAAGATTATGTATGATTTTATCAATGATAGTTTTAATAAATCAATTGTAACAT
Organism: Pinus albicaulis; assembly: GCA_034641835.2. Taxonomy (NCBI): domain Eukaryota; kingdom Viridiplantae; phylum Streptophyta; class Pinopsida; order Pinales; family Pinaceae; genus Pinus; species Pinus albicaulis. The sequence continues at coordinate 1,468,969,920 of CM076579.1, read as the reverse complement.
TATTCACCATTTTTAGCCTCCAAGATAATTTCCAGATTGAAGATTTGATCATTAAAAGTGCCAACTCAGAAATTCGCTGGAATAAGAAGTGACGATTTTGCGATTGAGATTCTGAGAAAATGAAGAAGAATCTGGAAAATCCGGAACATGGGTTTTGTCCAGAACGGACCCAGTTAACTTTAGAAAAAAATGGTTTGCCCAAATTCGGCTTGTACTAAGAGAAACGCAGGGTTCTTTGAGCACGATTTTCTCAGATTTGTTGTTGCGGCCGTCCTCCAAATCTCAGCTGCAAAGCCAAATTCGCCTTGTTCTTGTTGATCAAATGGTTAGAAGCAAACTAATTTTGTAATAGAATCATGTTGTAATTATCTCTATTGTAACCACTCTCTGCTCTCTTTGTATTTAAATCAGAACAGAGATCAGAGAGGGAGAAGGACTTTGAGGATGATTCGGGATGGATTCGAATGATGGAATTGAGGATTCAGACTTAGAGATTCAAGAATGAAGATGGATTATTCATGATAGGATAGGGATTGTTGCATTGCCATTGTAATCTTCAAAGCTTTTGCTGTTGTAATGATTTCACAATTTGAGGATGAATAAATAAAAAGGTTGTTGTTCATTCACCTGATCTGAAGTAGCCCAGCAGCATCCGCTGGCGGCTAAGGGCCCAGCCTCTGGTGGAGTATGCTGCTGTTGTATCATATCTTTCCAATTTCCGTCGTGTGATGGTTTGATTTAGTTCCTATTTCTTTGAATCGTAATGCTTTACAGTTTCATGTTCTTTACTTCGCTGTTTAGTTTGGTTGATTAATTGCAAGAGTTTGCTTTTAAAGAGCTTTCCTAGTTTACTTTCAATGGCGGCTTTCCATTTCCTGTTATTTGCATTATCTTTGCTTTGGTGTGAAGAACGATCTGAAACTGTAGTGGGCATTGGCATTTGCTGTCTAGTCCCCAGATTAATGATCTGTTCCTTGGTTACTTTTGGTTACATCAGTTTCCAAAGGGATGAGTTATTGTTACTGGACCCTTGACCGATACATTGCTTATTTTTCCGAATGCATGATTTAAGTCTTAAAATGCTTTGTTGTAAGTAGATTTTATTTCCAGCTTTCATTTACTTTTGGATTTTAAGCACTATACTGCAAAACATTACTCTTGAGTAAATAGCCGCCTCAGACTGAGTACACTCTTGAAACAAAAAGTCGTCCCTGGGTTGACAATTAATGTGAGGTAATTAGGAGTTACAAAGACACCTTTTTATCGCTCCACACTAAGGAAAATGTACAATCAAAATTCACTTTATGAGAACCAAACACATTTTAGGAGATGACATCATCCCTAATGGTTGAGGTGGCATTTCTTGAGTTAAAGGTACATACTTATCACATTCTCAATGGTGGATAAAAACTCATGGTTAACCATGGTAGTGCTCTAAGTACTTTTAAAGTCAAAGTCAAGTACTCATAATAAATGTCATTTCACACTTTTTGAATAAAAATATATTATTGTCATTTCATATTTCTTGAAAGAAACAATGCATATCCCTATACATTTATTATATTATATTATTTTTATATAGTATATTAATTACATGTTATTATACATTTTAAATAATATAAATTTTAATTAATAGCATATAATATAATTAAGAATTTATAAATTTATATTTATATTTTATTTTAAGTTATTTAAGTACAAAGGACAAATGCATCAATTGTTCAATGACAATGACTTTTTCTTGAAAAACTCATTCTTATTTATAGTCACATCAATACAATTTTTTTATTAATTTTATTTTGGTACAACTTTTGAATTGAATTTAACTATGGTTACATGGATTGTAGTGCAAAAAGTGAATTGAAAATTTATAAGTATTATTTTATTGGTTTAGCTATTATTTTATTATTTCCTTAGGAGGTTCATTTTAGACTTCAAAATTCCCCTAATGAATTCTGGCTGACCTTGATAATTTGCACATGTGTGGAAAATAAATCCAAAATATAAGTTATGCTCATCCAAACAAGATGATCTTTAGGTCAATCTTGCACCTCTCTAAAAGATGAATCCAAAAAAAATATCATATTCGTCATATAAGCAATGCAACATGGAGTCTGGACCTAGTTTTCTAAAATTAACACTCCCTCTCAACTAGGGAAAACTCCATCTATCCACTTGTGCAATCATGTCATCTAGTACCATCATGTACTACCATACATCATCATGCAATCTTGTGTCATACTGTTGTAACTGCTTTGCTAGCTCTTCTTTGCGAAACAAGAGTGAGACACAAAGACATCACACTCTACTAACCCGGATTTAGCTTATAGGTTAAAACCTCAATTGGATGCAAGAGAGTCACATACTGACCCAAAGTCAATTTAGAGGTAAGAACCTCATCTAGAATTGATCCTAGAACAAGATTTTGGACACATCTTATTTAGACATAGAGAGTACGGCAATCCATGATGCATCCATCAATCATGTTATCAGTCTCTATCCTCATTTCCCAACTCATTGGCCAAATGAGAGGTACTTCCCATGAGTCCCAGACTCCATGGGTAGGATGCATGTGGGGAATAGATCAAAGAGAGGGTGAACCAGCTTAATATCATAACGGTGGGGAAGGAGCACACCAACAAGGTAAGGCGAACCTCACCCTATGGTTGCTTATAGCTCCAAGAAGTTATCCCTAAGCCCCCTAGAGATCCTAGAGCTCATATTCCAACTTAGGTGAGAACCTCAAGATATGGTATGTCCATGATACCAAGCTTCTTATGTAAGGTTAAGAATTTGACCTTCCCTAAGGGCTTCATGAGAATATCTGCGACTTGCTCATCAGTCCTAATGTGATGGAGCCTTAGGGTGCCTCTCTGTACCATGTCTCAGACAAAGTGGTAACTAATATCAATATGCTTGAATCGTTCGTGGAACACATGATTCTTAGAAATAAGAATCCCACTTTGGTTATTACAAAGGATAACGATGGTATCCAACTCATGTTCAAACAACTTGCTGAAAAGCTTTCTCAACCAAACAGCTTCACAACAGGCCATACTCGTTGCAATGTATTCAGCCTTGAAGGTGCTGAAAGAAACTGATTTCTACTCCCTACTCATCCAAGATATTGAAGCAGAACCAAGAGTGAAGCAACATCCATATTTTCTCTTACGATCCACCACACTGCCTGCCCAATCGGCATCGGTATATCCATGAAGTGTCATACTCTCGGTAGTATATCTTAGCCCATGGTTGACTGTGCCCCGAAGATATCTCAAGGGATTCTTGGCACCAATCTAGTGAATGTGATGAGGCTCAACCATCTATTGACTCAACGTGTTCACTGCAAAACATATGTCAAGATGTGAGTTCACTAAGAACATCAAGGCCCCCATGAGTTGATGATACTCAGTGGGATTTCCCAACTCGAGCCCAACAACACTTCCAAACAACTTCTTAAAGTTGAGTTCCATCAGACTAGTCACGGACTTGCAGTCCACCATCCCAAATCTGTCCAACAGCTTCATGACATATTTCCTTCAGAAAGGAAAATCTCACCTGGATTTTGAAAGACCTCCAAGACTAGGAAATAATGCATTAGTCCTAGGTCCTTCATCTCGAACTAGGAAGCTAGCTCCCTCTTACATTGATGAATGAGAGGGTCAGCACATGTAGGAAGAGATCGTCCACATAGAGAACCAGAATGAGAGGCTTGCCATTATCAACCTTAAAATAAAGGTTTGGATCACATCACTTCGAGTGAAGACCAAATTCATCAAGTAGCTATCGATCCTCTCATACCAAGCTCTGGGGGCTTGATTCAACCCATAGAGGGCTTACTTCAACCTGCATAAATATGTGTCTCTATCATGGACTTCAAACTCCAGAGGTTGTTCCACATATGCCTCTTCCTTGATTGAACCATGTAAAAGGCAGTCTTCACATCCATCTACTGGAGACTCCATCCTTGCGTTGCAACAAGGGAAATGATTGATCAGATGGTGGTATAGTGGGAAATAGGTGCAAATATATCATCATAATCTATTCGTTCCTTTTTAGAGAAGCCTCGTGCAATAAATATTTCCTTGTACCTTTCAGCAGTTCCATCGACTCCATGCTTCATCTTCTAGAGCCATTTCGAGGTGACAACAGATTTGTCCTTCGTTCTAGGGACCACAACCTAGACGTCATTCTTAATGATCGATTCATATTCCTCATGCATAGCATCCTTCCAAACTTGATTCTTTACGACTTCTTCAAAATTTTCAGGCTCATATTGTACAATAGTACTCATGGCTGCTAGGTACCCTTGGTACCTATTCGGTTTCTTACTTTCACGGAATGTTCCCCTTGGAGAAATATGTCTCTCGGCATCTTTGAGAGTGTCTCTTAGCTATGAAGGTATTCTTTTCTCTGAAGAGGGTGGATCTATAGGATCCATCAGACCTTCAACATCAAGCATCAGTTCAACCTTTGGTTCTTCCTGCCTTACAACTTCTTCTTCTTCTTATTTGTCTTCCTTTAAGATAGGAATATTTCTAACCTTCTTGAGGGAAACATCTTCAAATAAGGTGACATCATGGCATGTCTCCACTTCTCTTTGACTAGGCACATAGATTATATATGCCTTCGAGGTTTCACTAAAACCCAAAAATATTCCCTTCTTCCCAGAAGCATCTAGCTTGTTCCTCTTTTCTTTCGGCATATGAAAATAAACGGACTTCCAAAAACTCTAAAATGAGAGACATCAGGCTTCTTACCATAGAAGAATTCTTCAAGGGTTTTGGAGTCCAATTCGGAATGTGGGCATCTATTTTGAACAACGGTGTTGGCAACTTCTCCACATAGAAACTTCGGAAGACCTTGGTCATAAATCATGGCACAGGAAGCTTCCAAAATGGTTCTATTATTTATTTCAGCAACACAATTTTGTTCGGTAGTATACACAGTGGTGGTCTCCCTCTTAATGGCAGCTTCCCTACAATAGTCATTGAATTCATTTGACTCATACTCGATTCCATTATCGGTCCTCAAAATTTTGATCTTCTTCCGTGTTTTATTTTCAACCAAGGCCTTCAAGGTACAAAACCACTTGAATGTTTCATCCTTCTTATTTAAAAATTATATCCAAGTTTTGCGAGAGAATTCATCTATAAAAGTGATATGATATAAGCATCCTCCCAAGGATGTTATGGGCAGCATACCAGATAGATCAAAATGTATCAATTGCAAAATACCAGATGTCTTCGTGACACTTGAGGGGAATGGTCCCCTTGTATGCTTTCCTTTGGTACAACCCTGACATACACCTTCATGATCATCTTCGAAATCGTGCATCCTTGTCACCACCTTCCTCGCTTCGGGAAGGGATTTGAAATGAAAGTGTGCAAACCTCTGATGCCATAGCTCAAATTGAAGGGTTGTGTCACAAGCTATAGCCCCCAACGGAATTCCTTCAACCTAATAGAATGTATCAACTCTAAAACCAATAGTGAACACTTCTTTGAAGTTCCTCTTCCAAATGCGTTCCTTTCCATCGATGAATTCCACCTTGAATCCTTTGTCTTCCATTGCCGAGATAGACATTAGATTCTTCTTCAAGTCAAGTACGTAAAACACATCTTGCAAGTGGAGGACTTGACCTTGATTTAGATGAAGGGTCATTCATCCAGGTGGATATTGGTGGCCACCCACCTATTCCACTTGGGGCCCCACCATTGTCTCTTTCATTTTTTTAGTTTCGGCACAACTTACTATTTTTGTTAGTTTTTTCAAGTCCTAAACTTCCGGAGCCGTTTTGAGGCCCTAAACGACGTTTTTTGGGAAAATCGAGAGCGGCAAAACTGTACTCCTCAGATAGATCTTTTCAACGAGCTATTGAGTGCGTCAAACGGATATCATATGCCAAAGTTACGTCCCTGGGAAGTTGAAACACCAATTTACCCAAACGGGGCCCATAGTTTTGGTGCTTCATCTCCTAGGGTTAGGGTTTTGGATGTTTAGGGTTTTCCATTGTTTCTAAATAATAAATAGGCCCTCAAGCCGCATTGTAACTTAGTTCAGAGGCCTGTAGCCACCACATCTCTTCTCATAGATAAGCTACCAATGCCCTAGCTAGTCTATTTCTATTATGTTTGTAAGCAAATTTCAGTTCTTTGATATTAATGAAATGAAGAGTTATTTCCACTGCATATTTGTATTTATCATTACATGTGCATTCTATTAGGTTCTTGCATAAATCTAGATCAGTGGTATCAGAGTGGTCTACTTTTTCTCGATCCTTCTTTGCATGTCCCCAACAAGGTCGGGGTATAAGGAGTTGGGGCTCGATCTAATTTAACCTTTGCAGGATCAACCTCACAAACCCCAACGGCCGCCCATGGGGGAAGAAAAGAAAGATGAGGGAGCAGGACATCCTATCAAAATATTGCTTGAGGAGGCCCTCGAAAAACAAAGGAACGCGATGATGGATAACTTTGCCCAAATCCTTCAACAACTGCCCACCAATGACACATCTGCATCCAACAGCCACTCTGGAGGCGTGACTCCCTTTAAGGTACAAGTAAACTTTGACATTCCCATATTTGAGGGTCAAATAGATGTAGATGTCATAGATATATGGTTGAAACTATTAGAAGTATATTTCTCGTTCCATGACTTTTCCGACTGGGAGAAGATTATTTTTTCACTCCTCAAAGCTACCCCCCATGTCAAGGACTGGTTGGAAACCTACTGTGAGAAAAAAAATGAGACAGAACCCTCTCTATTCTCATTCGTACCCACTTGGAATTCTTTCCGAGATGCCATCAAGGAATAATACTATCCCGTGGGGAGCTATGAGGAAAAGTACATACAACAGACCACACTCCGGCAATAAAGGGATCAAGATGTGCATGAGCTGATGAATATATTCCATACCCTGCACACAAAGTTTGGTATCAAAGATTTAGAGAAACATTTGGTGCTAAAGTATCGCAGTTGTCTACACAGATAAATTCAGGAGGAAATGGAGTTCCTCGACATCTCCTCGCTTAGTACGACATACCGATATGCTGCCAAGATTGAGCAGAAATTCAAGCAGAAGAAGCGAGACTTTGGATCTGCGAATCAAAAGCAAGGGAAAGGTGCCCCCAAACTGCAGAAAAAAGGACAAAGCTAAGGCATGGCGACCCAAGACAACCTGCCAAAGCCACAAGAAAAGAACAACACCGCGAAGCCAAAGAAGGATATGGGAAAGTGGTGTGAGTTCCATAAGAGCTCCACTCACAACACAAGTGAGTGTTGGGCCAAGCAGTCGCTCGTGGCCAAGATGAGGGCTTCTAAATCAGATGCATGCTTTGACTCTTAATCAAAACTTGACAAGGGGAATGACAAAGGGAAATAGATTATTGATGCAAAGCCCAACGCCACTGTTGCCACTACGAAGATCTAGAAGGAGGAACCAGAAAATCCAGAGGAGGCAGAACGTCTCTTCCACTTCCAGATGTGGGTAAAGGGTTCCCCACTACAGTTAATTGTCAACAATGGGAGCCAAAAGAACCTCATTTCAGTAGATGTCATGAAGCGGTTGGGCTTGCTGACCACAATGCACCCACAGCCATACACCATCGAGTGGCTTCACCAAGGACGTGATCTTCGTGTCAGCCAACAGTGTCGCCTTCCCTATAGCATCAAGCCCTTCATGGATGAGGTATTATGTGACATTGCTACTATTGATGTTTCTGATGTATTATTAGGCCAACCATACTTGTGGAAGCGACATGCTGTGTATGAGTCACGACCTCGCGCTGTTATTGTCACCTTGGGAAATAAGCTGTACAGGATACCAGAGGTACCACTGCCTACCACTATCTCTTTGGTTACTTCAAAACAATGTCGTAAGCTCATTTCCCAAACCAGGATTTTTTTTTTCCTAATGATTCGCCCCCAGGGCAAGAATAAGATTGTGGCCACAACCTCCAGACATGGCTCCTCTGCATGACAACAACAAATGGACAAGGTTGTGGAGGAGTACGGGGAAATTTTCACCTCACCCACAGGGGTGCCTCTGCACTGTCAGGTCAAGCACCCCATTGATCTGACCCCAGGTGCGCCACTACCCAACGGACCGATCTATTGGCGCTCTGTTGTAGAGAATGATGAAATCAAGAAGAACATTCAGGAGTTGCTGCAGAAAGGTCACATCCGGCCAAGTTCATCGCCCTGTGGGAGCCCGATCGTGTTAGTATAGAAGAAGGATGGGACTTGGAGACTCTATATTGAATATCGAGAGCTGAACAAGATCACTGTCCAAAATAGGTACCTGATCCCACGGATTGATGACCTTCTAGACCAACTCAAAGGGGCGAAATATTTTAGCAAGATTGACTTGAAGTCTGGGTATCACCAAGTACCCATCGAACCCTATGATGTGTGGAAGACTGTCTTCAAACTAGGGAGGGCCTTTTCGAATGGTTGGTCATGCCTTTCGGGTTGACAAATGCTCCCGCAACCTTCATGAGGTTGATGGACGACATCTTGAAGCCATTCACTAACTTATTTGTAGTAGTGTAATTGGATGACATTTTGATCTTCAGCCAGACTTGGGAAGAGCACCTCCACCGCATCCAACAAGTCCTCCAAACACTACATCAACACAAGTTGTGTGCCAATTTAGAGAAGTGCACTTTTGGCATGACCCGGGTTCAATATCTAAGATACATTATTGATGAAAGGGCGGTGCATGTGGATCCAACCAAGATCCAAGTCATTCGAGACTAGCCAACCCCAACCACTATAACAGAGCTTCGCAGCTTTATGGGTCTTGCTAATTCTACCACAGGTTGGTGTTGGGATTCTCTCATATCACTTGGCCCTTGAGTCAAGTCACCAAGGAAGGAGCAGAGAAATTTTATTTTGGTCGAAATCTCAACAAAAGGCGTTCATAGAATTGAAACATCGCCTCTATTCTACCCCCGTGCTCACATTACCAGACTTGCAACAACCATTTGAGATCAAGATGGATGCCTCTAACTATGCTATTGGGGCAGTTCTTACTCAACAGTGGCATCCAGTGGCATATCATAGAGACATTGTCCGACACAGTTCGTAAGTATCCCACTTATGACAAAGAAATGTATTCAGTTGTGTAGGCTTGTCGACAATGGAAGCATTACATTTTGGGGAAGGAAATAATCATCCACACAGACCACCGACCCCTACAGTTCATTCAGACACAAGGGAAGTTGTAGAACGATTGCCATCAAAAGTGGTCCACATATCTACAACATTTTCATTTTAACATCAAGTACAAGAAGGGTAGCACCAATAATGTTGCAGATTGCCTCAACTAACCACCGATCATTGCACTAACCACCATTCTCAACTCTTGTGGGCACGAGACTTCTGATTGGCCACTTCTCTACAAGAGTGATCCATAATTCAGCCACACATACAAGGCACTCTTAGGGGGTACGCAAGTTCCAAAATTTCACCTCTAAGATGCACTTTTATGTCACCTAGGACACCTTTGTGTTCCTTTAAGCGAGCTTGCAAACATGATATGGGAAGCACACTACAGTCGAGTCGCTAGGCATTTCAGGGTCAAAAAAACAGTGGCAGTACTGCAGAAGTATTTCTATTGGCCGAACCTTCGACAGGATGTCAGGAAGTACATCAGATCCTGCACTTCTTGTGCCATTGCCAAACCGACCATCAAGAAGCAAGGCCTCTATACTCTGCTACCTACCCCTAGTCGACCTTGGGAATCCATCTCCATGGATTACATGTGAGGCCTTCCTTTTAATAAGCATGGAAATGACTGTGTTTTCGTGGTTTTCTACAGATTCTCGAAGATGCCCATTATGGCGGCCTGCAAGAAGAACATTACAACAGAAACCATTGCTAAACTCTTCTTTGAACAAGTTTGGGTGCACTTTGGGATCCCACAGTCTATCATATCAGATCGCGATAGCAGGTTCGTTAGCACATTTTGGTCCAGCCTCTGGTCAATGTTGGACACCAAGCTCACCAAGTCCACAACTTTCCATCCCCAAACTGATGGCTAGACAGAGGTCATCAATAAGATGATTGTACACATTCTGTGCATGTACAATTCAAAGCATCCATGCACATGGGATGAGAGCCTCCCCTATGTACAACACAGTTATAATCGGTCTCTCTATAGCTCAACCTGCCACAACCCCTTTCAGGTGGGCTTGGGATTCCAGCCACTATGTCCCATTGACTTAGCCATGCCATTTGCGGCTACTCAAGATGATTCGGCTCATGTCCAGTCTGAAGCTAACAAAGCCAGTTTTTCGGGTCCTGAACTTCCAAAGCTGTTTTGAGGCCCTAAACGACCTTTTTTAGGGAAAACCGAAAGTAGCCAAAGCATCAGATAGATCTTTCTAATGAGTTATTGAGCCCGTCAAACAAAGATCATATGCCAAAGTTACGTCCCTGGGAAGTTGAAACACCAATTTACCCAAACGGGGTTCATAGTTTTGGCGCTTCATCTCCTAGGGTTAGGGTTTTGGATGTTTAGGGTTTTCCATTATTTCTAAATAATAAATAGGCCCTTGAGCCTCATTGTAAATAGGCCCTTGAGCCTCATTGTAACTCGGTTCAGAGGCTTGTAGCCGCTACATATCTTCTCAGAGATAAGCTACCAGCGCCCTAGCTAGTTTATTTCTATTCTGTCTGTAAGAAAATTTCAGTTATTTGATATTAATGAAATGAAGTGTTATTTCCGCTGCATATTTGTATTTATGGTTACATGTTTATTCTGTTGTGTTCCTGTATAAATCTGGATCAGTCACAGTCACTGTCCCTTTGACGAGATAGGTGGCATTGTCTCCAAGGATGATTTCCAAATTAGTATCCTTTTCAATCAATTCAGAGAGAGATTCCTTGTATCCAGTGAAGTGCCTTGAGGCACCACTATAAATCAACCAACTGTACAACGTATTAGAATGAGCTTCAGCAGAGAGGGAAAATATAAGAATATATTCATTTTTTCTATCGACAACATTAGATTCATCATACTTGGAATTCCTTGACCTCTTGAAAGGTTGCCCATTTCAACTTCGATCAGATGGATCCTTCCTCTTTCCTTTGAACCTATTTTTCATTTGATTTCCATTCCCCCTAAAGTTGTTGTTGTTGTTTCAGTCATCATCTCCAGAAGAGTCGCTTCTATTAGGTCACTCTCTTGCATAGTGACCAAACTTGTTACACGTGTAACATATTCCTCTTATTCCTCCTTTGAGACCCGCTCTTCCATGATTTCGATTTCTCAAACCAGCATTGTTCCTCTTCTTTGCATGAAAGGTGAAGGCAGTAGAGTCACTTCCATTCCCATTTGAGGGTTTGTCTCTCTCCATCATTCTCACCTTTTCTTGAGTGCATCTCATCAACAATTCATCAAAATCAGGAATCAAATTATTATTAAGAATAGTAGTATTGAATACATACCAATCTTAGGGGAGACCACCAATGGCAATGAGAAAAAACTCTCAGTCAGCTATGGCTTCTCTAATAGATAAGAAATCATTCTTGATTTTTTTGACCCTCATAAAATAAGATTGAATGGATTCTTCTTTCCCTTCTTGATATTCTTCAACTTGTTCTTCAAAAATAGGATTTGATTATCATTGCTATCCCTTACCATTCTAACAAACTTATCATACATCTCCTTGGATGTCTTCAGCTCAGAGATATAAGAAAACAAGTGTTTAAGAATATAATCCCTGATAACCTTCTTTGCCTTGACTTCCCCTTTCTTATACTTTGTCTTAGTGGCAACCAATGCATTTGATGGAGGTTCATTTATCTTCCCCTACACATAATCCATAACATCTTGGTCTTCCAATGTCAAAACCAAAGACATTTTCCAAGCATGATAATCAGACTTGTTAGTTAGCTTATCATCATATTTGAAACCCTTGTATGATGAGGAGGCTATTGATCTCGGTCCTTGATTTTTTAAACTTCTTCGATGATTTATTTTCACAATTTCTTGGGATTTGTCTTCACATCAGCTTTGATACCATGTTAATTTTAGATAACCATGGTATGTACTATGCTTCATGCAGTTTACTTCAATCTTTCTTATAGGCCCAATTCAAATTAGCAATCACATAAACATGAAAGTAAATGTTCATAGAACATTATAATAGATCGACAGAAGACAAACCAATATAATAAATCAGGATTTGTAAATCCTCTTGTTCAGTAAAGACAAAGAAAAATGTTTATTAGAATAGTCAATAGGATTCCCTAGCCAACAAAGACTTTTGCTAGTCAAACCAACTCTTCCAACCTCCAAGAGGTTCAGTCAAACACATAAAAGATCTCCCTTCCTTTAGTGTCACACACACTTCAACAGTAAACTCTAAAAACAATCAACACAAGTCAAATTCTTACGGTCAAAACCAATCAATGTTGTGGTCAAAAGACTGCGGTGAAAGTCAACGTTCTGCCTCGATTTCTGTGTCCTGCAATTTGGCCTCCAAAAATCATAATCTTTGTCCTCAAATCACATTCAAACAAGGAGGGTTGACCCAAGGTCAATGCTGTTCGACGCTATCCATAAAGCCCTAAAATAGTCCACAATTTTTCTAGCTTCAATTTCACATGTGGGAGAGAGAGAAGCCTCTTGAAGGTTGTACGAACCAATCAGATGAGGAGGAATGTGTGTGATGAGATGATGAACAAATGAGCATCAAGTATCTCCAATTTATATCCATCAATAAGGGTTTGTGACACCTCTATTGGGCTTGTGAGCCTACATTACAATTCTAGCCGACCTTGACAATTTGCACATGTGCGGAAAATAAATTCAAAATATAGGTTCTGATCATCCAAACAAGATGATATTTAGATCAACCTTGCACCTCTTCGAAAGAGGAATCCAATAGAAAATATTATCTCTATCATATGAGCAATGAAACATGGATTTTGGACCTAATTTCCCAAAATCAACAAAGAGACATTGTTGTATTTTTTTGCGGTCAAATCTGAAGTCAACATTGGTCAAAGTATCCCAAACTCCTTAATTTCTATGCCAATAAATGTGGCCCTAAAAGATAAAAAAATTTCCCTGAAAACCAAAGTCAATGGAGGTCAAATGAGCCTTGGTCAACGTTGTTCAACTATGGTATGTTCCTCTGAAATTCGACATGCTTTTTCCTAGAAAAAATTGACCTCCTACCACATGTGCGAAGAAGAGAGGTTGTCCCCAAGTTGTACGAACCAATCAAGAGAGGAGAGAAAGATGTATGTTGTGATGAGTGATGTCCAAACGAGGAGAGAGGTCACTCCTATTTATATAATTCATTGAGAGTGAAGGGACACATCTATTGGGCTTCATGAGCCTACATTTGACCGAGGTCGACCTTGACAATTTGTGCATGTGTGAAAATAAATTCAAAATCATACTTTTGCTTATCCAAACGAGATGATATTTAGATCAATCTTGGAATTCTCAAAAAGAGGAATCCAATAAAAATATAATATCCATCATATGAACTTTCCAACTTGGAATTTGGCCATAGTTACTAATTTTAACAAATTTAGACACATGTGGAGTTTATTCTTCGATGTTTTATGTACAACCTAGTTGTTTGATTTTCATAAGTTCCTTAGGATGCAAGAGAGATATTTATCCATTCCCTGTGAAAGAGATTATTTTCTTTGGGAAATTAGCTCTATCTTTGCTAGCTTGTGCATTCATAGTGGATCTCCCTAGTGTGGAAGTTGCATGCATGATAGAGGCTTATGGGCCTTTGAGGGTCCTTCAAGGAATTTGAATTAGCATGAAATTCAAATAGTTGTGGAACATCCCATGCAATGTGGGAAGGTTATAAATTGTTTTTATTTAATTGTCTTATCCTAATTTTAGTCTTTTCATATGTCAATGTATGTTATGTTTAAGTAGGTCTATGTTCAATATCGATGCATAAGTGTTGGTGGTCTAATAACTTTGGTTTTTGAGGCTCCTTCAAGGGCACCACATTTGATTAAAGGACCAACTAATATAGGACTGATTGGTAATGCAAAAAAGTGGATTTGATTCCTAAATAAGCATAAACTTCGCTTTCTCATTATTATTCTCTAGAGATCGTTGCTTGGGCGACACAAGGCACTGAATCAAGGGGGAGAATTAGAAATCATTTAAAAATTTCTATAAGGAATAATATGGAATTGTAGTTGCAGGAACACGAAAATAAATTATGTATTTGAAACTCAACCACAACTAGATGGCGACCAACCTCTCCATCTTTATGAACTAGAAAATTGAATTGAAGAGTAAAATCATCAAAATGGTAGACAAGATGGTTTCCCTGCAACCCCAAATTGAGGACATGAATCAAAATATTAAGTTAGGAAATGATTTGATAACTTAGTTTCTAATAGCTCCAAATAAATCCCATATTTTAATTTTACCAATACCACTCAACAAGTGAACCCTCTCCCAAGGGAGGGAGAAAAACAACTCTCCCTCTGTGAACGAAATGTAAATTTAATCAGATTCTCGTAATATTTTTGTGATTGCATAAATGAAATAATTTATGGATTAAAACCCCCTTGAATAGGTAAAATCTATATCTAAAAGGATTATAATGGAATTCGCCATTTTGACATATTGTCCCAATTTTTTTACCAAACTTTGATGTATGTATCACTGGTATATTTGTTGTGCTCCTAGCACAACTTTTTATATAATATAAATTCTCAGTTCCACACACACACACACACACACATATATCCTCAAGATCTATTAGGAGAGAAAAATTATAGCCTGAATTTGAAGACTAAATACAAACATCTAGAGAATGTTGGATTTCCAGGGATGTTGAGTTTGTTAGTTATCCAATGGAACCTCGATAATGGATGATGAGGTCGTGGATGAGAGAAGTGAAGACGCCACAATAAGCAAGTTCAAAAAACTTATCCACAATTCATATCCAAAAGGCATGGGATTAGAACTCCAAATGAGCAATATAGAGGTAAAGGTTTAGACATAGATACTCCAAATCCAAACTTCTGCAAAAACATCTATAGTTATCACAAACTATTGAGGATATTGTAAGTTAGTTGGAGGTATCTGAAAAATTTGCAAATGTTATAAAATAATACATGATCAATGAGGTCCCTTGTTAATAAGATGGGAATTTTATGAATTTTCATGGCCAAACTAGTGGCGCTGATGCAAAATCCCACCATCTTAAAATGTTGTTTTGGTATAATAAAGAATATTTTGCAACTAGTCTCGAAAGAAAACCCTCAATATAAAAAACCATGATGAACATCAACAAATCACTAAAAGTATCTTGAACTACAATGGAAGACCAAATTTTATTTATCGAATGGTTTTATTTTCTCAACACCTAAGAATGTGAAGGAGAGGAGAATCTAGTAGAGATCTAGTACAATTATTAGAAAATGGAAAATGGTGGGAGACACTACTTTATGCTTCACTCTATTTTTATGTTATTTTAGTTGTTTCACTTTGCTTTTAGGTTAGTGTAGTGATTTTTCAATCAACAACTTCAATTAATTTTTTATTTTTTACAAAGGCTTAAATGTATGTTTTTCAAAGAGAGTCCTCTAGTGGTTAGACTTAGTCTTCTTGTTTAGATTGTTTTGAAAAGTCTAGGTTAATTAGGCTCTAAACTCTTTCCTTTTCTTTGTACCATTATTTATTTTGAATAACATGAATTAAAACAGTTGGTTGTTTGTAAATAATAAAAAGTGTATGATAATAAATTTAAATCTTAAAATATAGTGAGTTTAAATCTTTAATTCATAATAAATTTGAGAAGAAGGTAGTTGTGTCATTCATTAATAAATATTGCTCCACAATTTTAGCTTCAAAGTCTTAATATAAAGAAAGAACATGTAAAGTGTCAAAAATATAGAAAACATTAGCTATGGAAACAAAAGCATTGGCTTTCTCTTTAATCTTTTAAAACAAATACAAAATATCTTGGTATATTTATATGGCATGAAGAAGACATAAAATGCATAAAGTTTTACTAAGATACATGACTTCATAATTTTTAGAAACAATTCGAAGAAGTTCTTCGAGGCATATGTCACTTATACCCAATCATGAACATGCATAGAAAGGAGAGGGGAATAAGACTCAAACAAATAGGCCACCTAGAGAAGGAGAACAAATGAGACCCAAAGTACATGGAACTAATGACAATGGACTAAAATTACTTTATGGCATAATTATACAAGCATTGCTCCGTTAAAACATACTAGAATGTAGAAGAACTTTGACCTTCATAAATGTTATTACTAGTACTTGCACTATCTAGCAAATGTGTTGTATTTGATTGTAATTTTGGAATGCCTACAACTCCAAAA
This sequence comes from Pinus albicaulis, assembly GCA_034641835.2. NCBI lineage: Eukaryota > Viridiplantae > Streptophyta > Pinopsida > Pinales > Pinaceae > Pinus > Pinus albicaulis. The sequence continues at coordinate 1,468,953,561 of CM076579.1, read as the reverse complement.
AATGTGTCTCTAATGTTTTGTAGTATAACCACTATGTTGATCATAGTAGGTCACTCTTTAGGGGATTCTTTTGTGCAGAACAAACCCAAGTTAACAAGATCACTAATGCAATTGAGTTCCTTATCTTCTTTAGTGTTGCCACTAGCCCTCCTTAGTAGACTCTTATCCATCACTTTCCCAACTGCATTTGGAAAACTACTACCCACCCATTTTTGTAAGTTCATTCCTTCCACAAACATATTGTGGGTGAGTTTCTTTCTAGTGAGTATCTCCAGTAGAAGTACCCCATAGCTATAGACATCACCTTTTGTTGTGACACATCCACCTAATCCATATTCTTCATTCAAACATCATCATCAATAAGTTTATAATTCCAAAGTTTTAACATAAAAAAAAACAGATGGAATTATGTAATATGCTATCTATCTTAGATTATACCTGGAGAAATGTAGCCAGCAGATCCCCTAAGTGCATGCGTGGATGTAAGTGCTAAATCCTCATGGTCTAGAAAATATATGTTTGAAATGCCACCTAGAAGTACATTGTTTGGTTTCAAATCACAATGGATCACTTGTATGAAACAATGGTGATGGAGATAGGCCATGATCTGTGTGATATATATTGCTATATTCAACCTTTGAATCAAAGTCAAACTACTTTCTACTTCATCATGGGGATATAAACACTTCTCTAGGCTTCCATTTGGCATAAATGGAAATATCAAAGCTTTAATTTGGAGATCTGAATAAGAAGTTATAATTCTAATTAGATTTCAATGTCGAACTCTATCGAGTACTTTGCACTCCCTGTCAAAACTCTTTTGAGCTCCTTCATTTTCCAAATTGAGAAGCTTCACTACGATGACCGTGCCATCATTTAGAACCCCTTTATACACTTTCCCGAAACTACCAACTCCTAACAAGTTGGCATCACTAAATTCCTCTGTTGCAACGATGAGCTCTTGATAGGAAATTCTTTGATACCCCATATTTAACAATGTCCTGTGAGTATGCCTCTTAAAAAATTGTCTCCACAAACATCCCGAAAATAAACATGATACAACAATGACAACAACTGCAACAATAGTTATGATAACACTTTTCAGATGTGCAAAACTTGTATGTTTGTGAGTAGAGCATGGTGATAGACTTATCCAAGGTCCACAAAGACCAAGATTTCCCATAAATGTTGTGGCACCAAGATTTTTGAAAACGCCACCTTTCAGGACTTCTCGTGACAAGTTGTTGAAAGATAAATTCAGTTTGATGATAATTTTGAGATTTGCCAATGACATGGGTATTCCACCGAACTAATTGTTGGAGGATAAATCCATGAACTGAAGACTTTGAAGTTCATCCAATGACATTGGAATTGGACCTTCAAGTGCATTATAAGAAATATTGAGGTATTCTAGTTCTTTGCAACTTCTGAACCCAATTGGAATGTAACCTGTTAACTTATTTGTAGAAACATCGATAGCTTGAACCATAGTCATCTTGCTTAATTCTAGAGGTATAGATCCATGAACAAATTATTTGAAATATTGAAAGAGAAAGCTAGATTTGCAAGACTTGCAACCTCTGGAGGTATAAATCCAATAAGCATGTTGTATGATAATTCTAAATATAGTAAGTTGATGCATTTTCCTATATTTGCAGGTATATTACTTGATAATTGGTTCTGATTAAGATAAAAATATCTCAACTGTTGCAAGTGGGCAATAGAATCAGGGATCCTTGCTGAGATTTTATTTCCATAGATATTTAAAAACCCCAAATTTTTTAGTTCTTTGATTTCCATGGGAATGTTTCGTTGTAAACTGTTGCCTGCCATAGACAAGATCTCCAACCTTTTAAGAATTTTAAGTGAAGATGGGATTGGCCCTATGAAAATATTGTCATCTAAAGCCAAGGTTGATAAACCAATGAGATTTCCAATCTCTGGCGATATTTCTCCTCCTAACCCATTAATGACCAAATTCATGTAATTCACCTTCTTAGAGAGGTGGCTTATAGAAGTCCCTTGAGATTATTGCAGGATAAGTCTATTTCACGTAGGTTGGAACAATTAATAAGAGCAGTGAGAATGGGTAAGGTTGTGGTGCTTCCACTAACCAGTTGATTCATGCCTAACTTAAGCCTTTGGAGCTGTGTCATCTGACTCAACTCGTTGGGCACTGCTCCATTGGACTTGTTACCCCCTAAGGAAATGATTTGAAGTTTCGTACAATTGAATAGGGAAGCAGGAATGCTACCACTCAACTGATTAAGAGACAAAATGAGAATCTTTAACTGGGGTTTCTTGCTACACAACCCATTGGGAATGTAACCAGTCAACTGGTTTTGATCTATTTCCAATGTTTGTAGATATGTGCAATTAGACAAAGATGGTGGGAATTGTTGTGAGAGATGGTTTGCACCAAAATCTATAACTCTAGCGTGGCTTAGCATGCCTATTTCAAAAGGAACACTCTCGTGAAGGTGATTGTAATCCAATTGTATGAGAACCAAGGAGATGTTTCCCACACAGGCCGGGATTGTACCGGTGAAATTGTTTCTACCTAAAGCAACAAATTGCAAGTTTGGGAGAATGCATAACTCTTCAAGGATGTTTCCTTTGAGATTGTTAATGTACATAGATAAGTTTCTTAAACTACGACAACCATCGAGGGTGGGCGGAATAGAATCTTGGAAATAATTGGCATCCAAGCGTAGCACCTTTAGCCGAAACAAATTCTCCAATTAATAGGCATTAGGGGAATTTTGATGTCTAAAATGGGCCTCTTAAGGAAATTATAAAATAATAGTGGAAAAAATCAAATAAGATTTGATGACATCATCAAATTTTAGAGGGAAAAATGAAAAAACTACTTTTTCAATTCATATTTTCAACTTATCTCCCAAAGTTTTTACTCAAATTTCGAGCGGGAGTACTCATTGGATGCGGAATTTAATTCCTCATCCAAGGAGTACCCATGTTGCATACTTTCGATGGGTCCTACTACACGAAAAATGAGAAATACATAAAAAATGTGATTACAATCACATTTTTTATGTATTTCTCATTTTTCGTGTAGTAGAGTTCATCGAAAGTATGCAACATGGGTACTCCTTGGATGAGGAATTAAATTTTGCATCCAACGAGTACTCCCACTCGAAATTTGAGTAAAAATTTTGGGATATAAGTTGAAAATACGAGTTGATAAAGTAGTTTTAATATTTTATTATCTTTTTATATTTTTACCCTTTTATTTAAAAAATGGTCAATCATCCCCCGTGGTTGACATCATCATCTTGAATCCTATTGGTTGTTATAAAGTTTATTTTTGTTGTACATTTTTCTTAGGAGGCCCATCTTAGACCTCAAAATTCCCCTAATGGGATGGGACCATGAAATTTGTTATTACGAAGGTCGAGTACTCTGAGAAAGAAGAGATTGCCAAGAAGGGGAGAGATTGTACCTTGTAATCCCATGCCTGAAACATTCCCATGCCTGAAACATTTAAGGAAACCACTCTCTGTCTCCGTCGACTGCATTTGACATTTGTCCACTCGCAGAACGAAACATTTAGTCTCCAACTGGCAGATAATGATTCTGATGGATCATAAGTGATTGCAGACATGAAGCTAATCAAAACTTCTTGATCAGTAGCGTTGCCTAAAAAGAGTAGGGGATGGGGGCGATGAGATGAAGCCACAAAAGAGAATGAAATAAAAGAAAAAGGAAAATATATAACTAATAGACCAGAAAAGGAAACGCTCATAACTGATCTCCATCTTGCCCTCCGCACACGGAATGGGAATTAATTGGAGTTTCTCTGTCTATTTATTGCGTCTCTGAACTCCAAATTTATTGCGTGCCAAAAGTTCGAGAAATTTAAGGTAACAGTGTGGACTAAACGTAAAGGAAATAAATCTTTTAAAATCCTTCTCTAGGCCAATTGTTTTTTTCTCAGAGGAAAAAAAACACTGATATATTAAATTTGCCAATACATTTTTACAAAATTTCGTTCTCAGCCATATGATAGCGAGAAGGTCCCATATCATTTGTGCCAATAACCAGCCGGATTTCTTCTAAGAAAGATAGAAAATCACGTTAGTATGGCATGCTAATTTCAGAGTGTATATACACTCATTACAATATCACTGTAGCCCAATGTCATTCACAAAAACAGATACAATAGAGGAAAACCATGATTAAAATATACCTGTAGCATTTGGGCCTAGCAATATTAACTTCTACCAGACCGGCCTACCTGTTGAGGAAAATGGGATACATCGCATAAAGCATAAAGCAGGTCTGGTACAAGAAAAAAGATAGCAACTCAACAGGCTCGCTTGTGTGAAAATTGGATCCGTGGAAAAGAGACTTTAACCAGCAGATCAGATATATAATTGCATACAAAGAAGCCTTGCATGTTGGAAAACCCGAGGTGCAGAAAAGCGTTGGTGAAGATTCCTTAGGCGAATGTTGAAAATGTATGCTGGTACACTTGTGTCAAATGCAAGGCAATACAAAGACATGATTTAAAACATAAACATAGGTAGGCTCGCTTGAAGCAAGTGCAAGACATCCCTATACATTGTATAAAACATTAAACATCTGCAGGCTCGCTTGTAAGCAGGCTCACTTGTAGCAGTGTTAAACACAGGCTCGCTTGATAGTAGGCCGAGAGAAAAGAAAAATAACAATAAAGGCATAATCACAGTGATATGAGTATGAAAAATGAAAAGGAAACCCCATCAGGGCAGAGGAATAGAATTTTCCCACATAATAGCCCCATCCCTGTAGTGAAGAACATGAATGATACCAAATTCTGCAATCAAAAGAATACTGTCCGTCCTTCCATTAGATTAGCGAAAAGAATACCGCACTTCGTTAAAAGAAATCAGAAAAATCCGGCACTAGGATATCTTTTTATCAAAAGCATTGTAAAATTTTGTAAAATAATCCGGCCTGCTGATTTTCCGGACGTCTATTGGCTTTAACTGGTCTGTGACGTCTAAACTTTACGATCGGGCGGCTAATTTTTCGGAACTATTGGCTTAAAATGTGACTTGTAAACCTTACAAATGGACAAATTGCGTAGAGATATTCGGACGGGCGAATTTTCTGTGGACATCTGTTGTCTTTAAAATGGCTTAAAATGTGACTTGTAAGCCCTGCATTCAAACGGGCTTAGAGATATTCGGACGGGCGAATTTTCTGGTACATTATATTATTATGTAAAGATATTCTGGACATCTGTTGCCTTTCATCAAAAGCATTGTAAGATAGTCCGTAAAGATATTATTTAAATGGCCCACTTTCGACATCTATTGACTGCTTGTCTTAAAACAATGAAAGATTTATTATTTTAAATTGCCCGTGACTTTCGACATCTTATCTTAAAACAATGAAAGATTTACTATTGTCGTGGTGATCACGCGGGTTATCTTGCTTATCGCATACAAGCTATGGGATTGGCCTGGCTGTGGAATCATAGCTTCAACCATAGTCATGTATTTTTTTTTAAAATACATGTTTTTCTATTAATTATTTTTTAAATGTTAGAATCTTTTCAAATTCATTTTTAAAAGTCGTTTCAATTTTATTTATTTATTTATAATTATTTTTTATTATGTGAAAAGTTGAAATTTATTGTTCTCTTCACATTATATTATAGTTAATCACTTTAACCAAGTTATTTCAAAACTTCTAATTCTAAAAAATGGTTCAAAGTAATTTATAAAATCTTTGAAATTATAAATTGTAAATAACTACACCAAATACTTAGTTAGATTTGTTAGAAATGAACATCATATTTGGTATTTCTAAAATAATATAAAATATATTGATATATAATTTACTTAATTGAAAACAAATAAGATACAAAATATTTAATTATGAATAAAAATGAACACTAAATTTTATATAAATAATAAATTTTAAAAAGAAATTTATTATTGAAAAATTACTGAAAAACATATCAAATTTATATCAGATAGAAATTGAACTCAAATACTTTAATTTTTTTTATGATTTTATTAAAAAATTTAATTCTTAAATCATAAAATTTGATGTATAAATAAATTACAGATTTCATTACATACCAAATCAAAAACAAAATTTGATATATAAATAAATTACCAATTTCATTCATACCAAATCAAAAACAATATTTTAACTATCTATAAGAAACTGCACAAGCTGCACCATATCAAGATTTGATATTGATGGTTAATTATATATATATATGAAAGTTTATAATTTTCAAATTATATTAAGCTGATAATTTTAATTTTTAATTATAAAAACTAAAATCAAATATATATTTGAACTTCTTAATTTTAAAATTTTCATAATAATTTTACCTCTTTAAATATTACATATAAATAAATTACCAATTTCATCTTTAAACGAAAATTTCTAATTTTTAAAAATTCACAACAATCATATTTCTTAAAGAATTTAAAATTTTATAGATAAATAGAATACCTTTAAGCATCTACATGTTTTAGTATAACAAGTATATACAAATTTTATTATAGTTTTTTTGTGTAACAATTATATACAAGTTTTATTATAGATTTTTCTTGTAACAAGTATATAAAAAATTCAATATAGATAATGAATTACATCAAGTAAAATTTCGATATCAAATTGATCTATAATTATGAAAAGAAAGTTCACGAATTTTAAAATTTTAAACCATATTCATAATAGCTTTCGAAGCAAACTTATTGTAAAAAAAAAAACCTAACTTTCAATATTTATTAGAGATGAATATTAAACGAAGTCTGAATATTGTACAGCTCAAACTCCATACCATAGTATTTTAGATGTGCCTCCACTAATTGAGTTTAAGCCATTACGATATTGATAAATTCAAGTAAACATTTGTAATAAATAAATTGAAACCGCTGATGTGGCAAAATAAAAATAGAAGTCTGGTCCAAAAATATAAATCCACGTGTGTAAGTTTGAACCCAAACAGAAGGCCAACTTACATCAACAAGTTCCTTAGTATCCAACCAATAACACGAGGCGCAGAGTACATGCTAGAAAAAAATGAAATTCAAATCAAATGGAAGACGGTACAATATGCAATGAACGCAGAGTTGAATCTAAGCAAAGCGGTCAACAGTTATATAACTGAAATTAGATTAATATAGAAAATAACATAAGGTTACAAAACATTATCATAACATAGTAGAAGAGAATAAAATATAAGAATAGAATGATTTTCATGATACAACTAAAAATACAGAACAGAGCATAACTCCATTTTCTTATATTAAATCATCTAGTTTTAACATTCACTTATAAGGATTTTATAAATGCAAAATTAAAGACTTGTGAAAAAACTTCCATGTATTAGTTTTCTAAACAGTCAAATACCACATTACACTTCTGTATCAAATACTGGCCTTCAATAACAGTAATAAAATTACTAGACATTTCTCTATTGATTAAATTTTCCGGGGATTTTGAGTTTATTAGCCATCCAATGGAGCCTCATTAATGGAAGCCACGAGGCCATTCTTGACATCACAATTATTGAAAACATCATTATCGTTATTTATTTGATAACAAAATGAACCATAGTGAAAATAAAAATATAGATTTTCTCTTTAATCTTTAAAAATAGATATAAAATTTCCAGTATTTTACATTGTATGAATAATGTGTATATCATATAAGATTTAATATGTATAAAGTTTTTTGGATTTTATAGTTGTAGAAATATTTTCAAGATGTTTTTTTTCTTTTCTTTTTTCTTCATATGAAATTTTATTTTTTTCACCAACATTTATGTAATAGTAAATTTGTATAGAAAATATATGGAATAAAGCTTAACAAAGATGTCACAAAGGATTTTATAGTTGTAGAAACATTTCAAAATGTTCTTTGTTGCATATCAAATTTTATGTTTTCACTCATCTCGATTAAAGAGTTTACATAGAAAGGAGATAGGAATAAAGATCAAGAAAAGAAGTTATCTAGAAAAAGAAAAAGGAATGCAACTCAAACTTAATGAAAGTAATTACAATGGAGTCAAATTACAAACAACCATTGCTCCCTTACAACATGCTAGAATGTAGAAGAACTTTGGCTTTCACTAATATTGTTGTTAACACCACTTGTATTACCTAGTAAATTTGTTATAGTTGATTGGAATTCTGGAATCCCTGCAACTCTAAGAAACGTTTCTTTGATGTTTTGTAGATTGCCCACAATGTTAATCATTGTAGGTCGTTCTTCAAGGGATTCTTTTGTGCAAAGCAAGCCCATGCTTACAAGGTGATTGAGGCAGTTGAGTTCCTTATCTTCTTTAGTCATGGTACTTGTCCTTCTCAATAGACTGTTATCCACGACTTCCCCAACTTGATTTGGAAAATTGGTACCCACCCATTTATGCAAGTTCATTCCATCCACAAACATATCGTGGGTGGGTTTCTTTCTAGTGAGCATCTCGAGTAGCAGTACTCCAAAGCTATAAACATCACCTTTTGTTGTGACCTGTCCACCGAATCCATATTCTGCATTGAAACATCCTCATCAAAATATTATTGATTTAAAAAATAAAAAAAAACTCATGACATTTCCTAACATTATCTCTATCTGAAATAATACCTGGAGGAATGTAGCCTGCAGATCCCTTGAGTGCATGTGTGGATGTAAGAGCTAAATCCTCAGAGTTTGCAATACATATGGTAGCAATGCCAAAATCTATTAAAAATGTTGTCATATCTTCACCTAGAAGCACATTGTTTGGTTTCAAATCACAATGGATCACTTGCATGAAACAATGATGATGGAGATAAGCCATTCCCTGTGCGATGTCTATTGCTATATTCAACCTTTGTATCAAAGTCAAACTACTTTCTTCTTTGTCATCAGGATATAACCACTTTTCTAGGCTTCCATTTGGCATTAATGGAAATATCAAAGCTTTAATTTGGAGGTCTGAATAAGAAGTTATGATTCTAATCAGATTTCGATGTCGAACTTTACCCAATACTCTGCACTCCTTGTCAAAACTCTTTTGAGCCCCTTCATTTTCTAGATTGAGAAGCTTCACTGCAATGATTGTACCATCATTCAAAACCCCTTTATACACATTTCCGAAACTACCCACTCCTAATAAGTTGGCATCACTAAATCCATCTGTTGCAATGATGAGCTCTCTATAGGAAATTCTTCGATGTCCCACATTTAAGGATGCCCCAATATTCATAGGAGTATGCCTTCTGCAATTTTGTCTCCACAAGAATCCCAAAATAAAACACAATACAACAAGGACTGCAACTGCAATGATAGGTATGATAACTTTTCCCATTTGTGAAACACCCTTATGTTTGTGAGTAGAGCATGGTGATAGGCTTACCCAAGTTCCACAAAGACCAAGATTTCCCATAAATGCTGTGGCACCAAGCTTTTTGAAAATGCCGCCTTTCGGGACTTCTCCTGACAAGTTGTTGAAAGATAAATTCAATTGGATGAGCATTTTGAGATTTGCCAATGACATGGGTATTCCACCGGACAAATTGTTGGAGGATAAATCCATGAACTGAAGACTTTGAAGTTCATCCAATGACGTTGGAATTGGACCTTCAAGTGCATTGTAAGAAAGATTAAGGTATTCTAGTTCTTTGCAGCTTGTGAGCCCACTTGGAATGTAACCTGATAACTTATTTGCGGAAACATCGATACCTTGAACCATAGTCATCTTGCTTAATTCTAGAGGGATAGGTCCATCCAAAAAATTGTTTGAAATATTGAAAGCAAAAGCTAAATTTGCAAGTTCTCCAACCTCGGGAGGTATAGATCCAGTAAGCATGTTGGATGATAAGTCTAAATGTAATAAGTTGATGCATTTTCCTATATTCACAGGTATATTACCTGATAACTGGTTGTGATCAAGATGTAGATATCTTAGCTGTTGGAGGTGGTCAATAGAATTAGGGATAGTTCCGGAGAGATTATTTTCATTCATGGATAGGAACCCTAAGTTTTGGAGTTGCCCAATTTCTATTGGGATGTTTCCTTGTAAATTATTGCCTCCTATATATAATCTCTCCAACTTTTGAAGAATTTTAATTGAAGAAGGCACTAGCCCTGTAAAAAAATTGTCAGCTAAAGAAAGTAATGATAAATTAGTGAGGTTTCCAATCTGTGGTGGTATTTCTCCTCCTAATCCATTCACTTCCAAGATCATCTTAGACAGTTTTGTAGAGAGGCGGCTTATAGAAAAGGGCAAATGTCCCATAAGATTATTACGGGATAAGTCTATTTCAAATAGGTTGGAACAATTAATAAGAGCATCAAGAATGAGCAAACTTGTGGTGCTGCCACTAACCAGTTGATTCGTGCCTAACTCAAGCCTTTGAAGCTGTGTCAACTTGCTCAACTCCTTGGGCACTGCTCCGTTGAACTGGTTAGCCACTAAAGAGATGATTTGAAGGTCTGTACAATTGAAGAGAGAAGCAGGAATGTTACCCCTCAACTGATTAGAGGACAGACTGAGAGCCTTTAAGTGGGTTTTCTTGCTACACAACTCGTTGGGAATGAAACCAGTCAATTGGTTTTGATCTATTTCCAATTCTTGTAGATTGGTGCAGTTAGACAAAGATGCTGGGATTTGTCCTGAGAGATGGTTTGCACCGAGATTTATAACCCTAGCGTGGTTTAGCAAGCCTATTTCGGAAGGAACAATCCCGTGAAGGTAATTGTAATCCGCTTGTATGCTGACCAAAGAGGAGATATTTCCCACGCAGGCAGGGACTGTACCCGTCAAATTGTTCCTTCCTAAATCAATGGAGAGAAGGTTTGGGAGAATGCATAACTCTTCGGGAATGTTTCCATTGAGATTGTTGATGTACATAGATAAGCTTCTTAAACTACGGCAACCAGCGAGAGTAGGTGGAATAGAACCTTGGAGACGATTCATATCCAACAAAAGTGCCTTTAACCGAAACAAATTTCCAAATTGATAGGGGATGGGACCATGAAATTTGTTATCAGTAAGGTTGAGTACTCTAAGAAAGGAGATTACCGAGAAAGGGGGAGATTGTACCTTGTAATCCCATGTCTGGGAGATTTAAGGAAACTACTCTCTGTCTGCGCCGATTGCATTTGACATGTGTCCACTCGCAGAACGAAACATTTGGTCTCCAACTGGCAGATAATGATTCAGATGGATCATAAGTGATTGCAGACATGAAGCTAATCAGAGCCTCATGATCCGTAGCGTTGCCTAAATGGGGATGGGGACGATGAGATGAAACCACAAAAGGACTAACAAAGAGAATGAAATAAAAGAAAAAGGAAATTATATAACTAATAGACCAGAAAAGGGAACGCTCATAACTCATCTCCATCTTGCCCTCCGCAGACGGAATGGGAATTTGTTGGAGTTTCTCCGTCTATTTATTGCGTCTCTGAACTCCAAATTTATTGCGCGCCGAAGGATCGAGAAAATTAAGGTAACAGCGCGGACTAAACTTAAAGGAAAGAAATCTTTTAAAATCCTTCTATGGGCCAATTTTACAAAACAAAGGACGGTACTTCCATTAAATTAATCAAAATAATACTGTCCCCAAAAGAATACCGCACTTCGTTAAAAGAAATCAGAAAAATGAGGCACTCGGATATCTTTCATCAAAAGCATTGTAAAATTTTGTAAAATAATCCAGCCGGCTAATTTTCCGGACGTCTATTGACTTTAAACGGTCTGTGACGTTTAAGCCCTGCGTTTAAACTTTCATAAATAAATGGACAAAGTTTGTAAATATGTTCGGCCGGCTAATTTTCCGGACGTCTATTGGATTCAAATGGCCTGTGACTTGTAAGCCCTGGCCCCTGCAAATGGACAAATTGCGTAGAGATATTCGGACGGGCGAATTTTCTGTGGACATCTGTTGTCTTTAAATGGCATCCCTGCATTCAGATGGTCAAAATTCGTAAAAATAACCGGACGGGCTAATTTTCCGGAGATCTGTTGGCTTTGAAATTTTAAATGGCTGGTGGCTTTAATCCCTATGTTGAAGCTTTACAGATGGATAAGCTTTACAGATGGATAATCTATTGACTGGTTGTGGAAATGACGAAGAATTTATTATTTTTTTAAAGAATAGTGAACCAACTATTCTCGCGGTGATTGCGTTATCGAATACGATCTAAGGGATTGATTATTGACTAATCCAACTTCACTAAGGGATTATTGACGATCTAAGGGATTGATCACCGCGAGAATAGTTGGATTAGTGAAAGCGACAGAATCCAACTTTTATTGACAGCAGTAAGGGGAGAGCACAACAGTAAAGACAGAAATGAGCGTATGGAGCGGGAGATAGAGAGGTGAAAAGACGTATTGACTCGGGGTCGTGGTCATGGAGGCCGCCGAAGAGATGCCGTGACTCACTGGGAACGCTAAAATTGGGTGGTGTCAATTTATTTGTTAATTTATGCCGCCGAAGAGATGCCGTGACTGACTGGGAACGCTAAAATTGGGTGGTGTCAATTTATTTGTTAATTTATGTCACTCGTATTCAAAGACATGATTATTAAAGGCCGTCTTTTAATTTTATATACTTCGCACAATTTTTTTTTAACAGTTTCTTATAACAAATGTGGAGATAGAGAACTCAAGAGACGTATTGACTTCGGGTTGTATCATTATAAATTATAATAACAGCGCCAAAATATATATATATATATATATATATATATATATAATTCTTTAGGTTGAGAAATACATGATTATTATTAATTTATATTGATGTGATTTTTTACGAAAATTTTTAATCATAATTATTATTATTAAATATTTATTTATTTTTTTAAAATTATTTCTAATATAAGTGATAAGCTATTTTTTAATTAATACTCTAAGGTATTAATCTCCTATTTATATATGTGTGTTTGTTTTAGTTGAACATCTTGTTAAATTAAAGTTTGAATTTAAATACATATATTTTATCTGTCCAAAAACTAAACATAATTTTTAATAACTTAATTTTCTTAAAAGAAAAATAAAATTAGAAATAAAAATGTTAAAAAATTTATATATTTTTACATCAAAAAAAATTAAAATCTGAAAAATAAAATAAAATTACATTTCAAATCCTGAATCTTACGAGTAGTTTACCAGCAGTTTGGAATACGTATTTTATATGAAATCTGAAAGGCTTTTACCATGTGAGCCGTAATGAAAATTTTATCGTTCAACTGTCATACCACATATGCTGACTAACGTAACATCTACATGAGGCTCAAATAATCATAAACTATGCTATGGAATTTGTACGGACGACTGAAAAATAATCTAAACATCTTGAATTAAATCGAAAGAACTTTACAATTTCAATGTTAAAATTCATAATTTTATCATTTTTTAAATTACTTATATTATATATATTCTAAAAAAATTGTTTATTTCCCTAAAGTGTATTAAGTGTATTGAATATTATGCTCATTACAAGAAAACAATACAGTTTTCCAAAAGAAAATTTGCCCCAAAAAAATTGAAGTTCCATAAAATAAAACCTTGGTCTTCTATAATATATAATTAAAAAAATGTCTTCATTTACAATAAAGAATAGATAGAAACAAATAAAAATATCTCAATAAAGTACAACATTGCAAAAGTAATTATAATATCCTGTAAAGTTGTTTCAATTCAAGATAGTTTTGAAATACATTAAATCCATTTTCGAACGTAGTAATGGATTTATTAATTTCAACATCTTTTATTGAAATACTGAATTTATATGATGAAACTTCTAATTCGAGAAAGTTTTAGAATAAATTGACTAGGAAAATGCTGAAAGAAAAGCTAGACTATTATCTCCGAGTATTTACAAAACTGCAAAATATAAAACCATTTTCACATCTATAAAGATAAATAAAAAGGTAGTAACACAACAAAGAAAATATTATTTATTTGAAAGGCATACACTAAGATATGAGAATAAAAATAATTTCGAAAATAAGTTAGCTACCCGAACTCTATCTTCTGCAATATTTTGGCTTCCTTGCTCCTAACCGCAAAGATATTCATCATGGGTAGAAAGGCTAAAGCACAACCGTTATGATTCACTACCATGTCTATGCAAAACATTAGGTCCTCAATTCGTCCTCATCACAAACGCCATTTTTCTCATTCCACTTTATCTTTTTTTCTCTTTTTTTTAATAAAAATCACTTTTGTGAAATATGTATGTGTTGACACTTAATCTTTGAGATTAGGTAATTCATGTAAAATAGTGTAAATAGAAAATAAGGAGAATTGGAATATGAAGAGACACTGTGAGATGAAGCCCAAGAGTCTCTCTTTCCATGTATATATCTATGATCAGTCTTAATACAAAATCACAATTTTCTTTGAGGAGTTACCTCTTGGCCTGACATGGTATCAGAGCATAGGTCCGAGCCACTATTTTGTTAGATGATCCAAATATCATAGTTTAAAGCTAGGATACAATATTTATTGAATTAGAATATTTAATTAATATTAGAGACACTTAGAAATAGAATATTGTTACAAAATATATGGCTCTAGAATAATGTCATATCTTAGGCTCTAAAATAGGAATAAAGTTAGTAGATTGGTTAGAAGGTTATTTATTGTAAATGGACACTTGTTGTTTTATCAAGTGGTCCATAACTAAAATAAGTTAGAACATGTAGCTTATAAATAGGTTATTTTCCTAATTGCAAGAGTGTTGGAGTTTACATGTGTAAAATCTTGCAATTCCTATGTTATTTATTTTCCTATTATCAATAAAATTACGTATCTGAGGACACTTCTGTATTATTGTGGTATCAGAGCTTCACTAATGCAGCTGACGGGAGAAGGAGATTCCAACTCTACAAGCTTATGGAAAGCTCCATTAAATTGTTCATCAATTGAATTGATATGCAAATTTGTCAAAAAAAAAAAATCAGGGAAAAAAATAATAATTGTTATTTGATTCTAGATTTTAAAATCTGAACATCATTTTTTTAAGATTCATTTTTTTCTAAAATCCTATGTTGCCCACTATCCTACGCTCATTAGCCACTGTCATTCCCCCCACGCTCTGCGTTCAGCGTTCAGCGTTCTGCACTCACACTCACTCTCTGTGTGCTCCCACTGCAATGTCCTCTAACACTACTCCTTCTCACACTGCCAACGTTCTCTTAAATAGTTACATGGCTATCAGAGCTTGATGCTCTATCCCCAATTCCTTCAGTCTTCTCCACTATAATGAAACATCGTTCAAGAATTGATTGATTCAGATATTTTATACAACGTTCATCATCCTCGAGACTGTCCATTGCGTCAAAGCCAAAACCACGTGATATTTTGGTTCATGTATTGTATTATTGTAATTAATAAAATGTGATCTTTATAATATTTGGCTATTCGTATGTGATCTTTCTGAGTGTAAATTTTTCTTCGTGGCTACCCATATACCAAAATTATATATCGGAGCCAAATTGAGAGAGAAACTCACTTCTGCCTTGTTCAGTTGAGATAGTCAATTTGTAATTACGCTCTACCTCTTATTGTCACAACATCGTATGGATCAATTTCTGTTGTTCTTGGCTGTGTACAACTCTAGTATGAATTATAACGTATGGCCTCTGCAATTTCTCTAGAAGACGTCTACCCGCTCTGCGAGTTATCTTCATATTTGTTGTTTCTTTGAGCTAATTAGAGCCGAGGTTCTTCGAGCAGAGAAAATCAGAGCCATGTAGCTTCGTGGAGTTGTGTAGGCATATGTTGAGCTGCGTGGAATCTGAAGAGCCTACAAGCGTGGAAAATAAATCTTAAGTTGATCGGAGCATCATCAATTTTTCTTATTAACATAATGACCATCTATAAGAGCTACACATCCTCAATAACCAAGATCAGTAAAATATCTACGACATTGTGTAGGTGTGTTTGGCGCACGAGTGTACCAAATTGCACCTACCTAAGAGGAGTGGTTTTTTCCTCTTATGTTAGTGGTCACAGGCAGAATATCAAAGGAGTCAAGCAAGTTAGTGAACATGCCAAGAATTAAAACATACTAAATAGTGAAATAGCATGCATATTTGAAAACAAAACAAAATTAAACTGAACACATAATACAAAAGCTCTAAATAGAGTCAAACAACTTCAATAATCCAAACGGTGGCGCTTACGTCCCCTCTTATTGAGTGCTGGTAGGAATAAAGCATGAAACGCTTACCCACTTGAGAAGGGGCCCTTGGAACTAGGGAGTTCTAAGACCCGATGCAAGGATTTGTTTACTTCCGAGCTACCTTGGCGTAAAGTCTCCCTCTCTACTCTGAAGGACTGGAGTTATTGGATGGCCAACAACTGAGTCCCCTATATCTCTGCTTCGGATCACACACTGTTGGATTTCTTGGGGAAATTCTAACCAGCATAACAATGTGTTCTCCCATTGTTCATCTCTTGGTGGCCTTTTATAGGAGAATTCAAACTTTCCTTCCCTCTCTTGCTACATTGATGGATAGTGACCCAAGAGAGGAGGATGATTCCATTTTGTGCCACATTATTCCATTGTGTGCTCCCTTGAGGTCCTAAGGATGCTTGGGCAGCTATCCTTAGGTGGCCTCAATTGTGGGATCGATTTCCTAGAGTGTGCCTTGTGGTCCTAGAAAGTTACTTCCGCCAGTGTGCCTTGTGCAAAGTGCACGGAAAGGCGCATTTTGCTAGTTTCTTCAGTGTGCAATTTGATTTTCCTTCTAGACCTTAGAGATTTTTAAATTATTCAGATTCTCTAACGTGCCTCAGCCCTGTAAATCCTTCTTCCTGACATTTAAAAATGTCATCTTTGCTTGTCCGATTTTCCAGTGATAATAGTTGCCCCTTAATGTGTGAGGTCTAGAAAGAACTGTATAGCCGAAATACATTATAGTTTCTTTTCTGTGTACTGTGCCGAGAGAGAGAAAGAGAGCCCTGTGTCTAGCACGAAGTTGGAGACACGTTGCACCGGGTCAAAGATCGACCATGTCCTGTGGGCACCTTGCAAGCAATGGTATAATACAATAAATACACTTTTTCTATGAGCCAGGAATGTCCCATGCTCGTGATGCTTTGGCTAGCTAAACAAATCTATTTGAGAGATACAGATTTTGTCAATGTCACTAGTATGGTAGTGACCTGTTGGTTGATGACGATGATTATTGAAGCCCTCAGGGGAAATTTTTTTCTTTGACAATAGGTGGAATGTGGTACCCATATGTGTAAGATAGGTATGGCATATAAATGCGCATTGTACACATGGGTGCCTGATTGGGACCTTCATGTGTAAGCATTGCTGAAAGAGATGCTTATAAAGGCATGGGTCTTCGATGAATTTGATCAAAGTGCAATGGTTATAAGGTATGATTCCATCTTGACATGAAAGCTTGTGTCGTAGTCGAATCTCAGGAGGATCGATGACATCTGTGGGCAATGATGTCTCTCATAGTGCCGCCTTTAGACTCCTGTATTTCACAGTATCACCAGGTGACTGATTATTGCTTAGATTGTCATAATTGAAAATGATATTTCATGGCTGTCATTCATTTTCAATGAAGAAGAGAGAAAGTATTGTTGAGAGGGGTAATGGTGATCAAATTTCATTCTAGCCCACATTCCATTTCGTTCACCTATCACATTTCCTTCTCACTTCATTTCCCTTTATTTACTTTTCATTCCCCACTCATATATTTCCACATATTTCCATATTGCATATAATTGTTTCTCCTGCAATAGTTTGAGCACTCTGTCAACATGTTCAACGTGACCCCTCCAAGACCTGCTGTAGATTAGCATATCATCAAAAAATACTAGCACAACTTTTCTAAGGAAGGGTTTGAAAATGGAATTCATCAACCCTTGAAATGTAGAAGGTGCATTGGTAAGGCCAAAAGGCATGACCAAAAATTCATAATGACCCTCATGAGTTCGAAATGTTGTTTTTGGAATATCTTAAGTCTTCATTCTAATTTGATGATATCCTGAACGAAGATCCAACTTGGTAAAATAAATTGCTCCATGTAATTCATCCAATAATTCATCAATCACAGGAATGGGAAATTTATCTTTAATGGTGAGCTTATTGAGCTCCATATAATCCGGACAAATGCACCATGATCCATCCTTCTTGTGTACCAATACTTCAGGAGCAGAGAAATAACTTTGACTAGGTTGAATTATACCCGCCTCTAACATTTTTGCAATCATACGTTCAATTTCACTCTTTTGGACATAGGGATATCTATAAGGCCTGATGTTTGGAGGAACACTTCCTGGAATCAAATGAATAGCATGATCATGATCACGAATAGGTGGGAGTCCTTTGGGAGTTTCAAACACCTTGGAATGATTGTCCAATACCTGTTGAAGATTTGCAGGAATAGATGATTTTGATGTTGGAACTTCTAGTGAGCATAATTATGCAATTACGCCTCGTTGTTCTTTCTTTAGAAGCTTTGTCATGACATTAGAGCTTATTATCTTTCCCGGCTTCCCTGCAATACCCCGTAATTCAACTTCCTTTCCTTCTGAAAAAAAAAAAAAAAAAAAAATTCAAGAAAAGTTTGAAAATTAAAAGCTACCATCCCCAAAGATTGTAACCATTGTACTCCTAGTACAACATCAGCACCTCCCATAGGAATGGAAAGCATTGGACTATTCAAGACATATTCCCCCATGGTTAGCTTGATATTATGGCATTTTCCAGAGCAATTTATAGTTCCTCCATTTGCAACCATCACTTGACATTATGGTGTTGGGTATAGGAAACAATTCAATTCCTTGGCTACCTTACAATGAATAAAATTATGGGTGCTACCTGAATCAATCAACACTATTACCTTTTTCTGGGAGTGAATTTGGCGACAAAGTTTCTTTATCGTCATGTACAAAGATCCTTCCCCACAAATATTTACATGAAAAATCTAGTTCGAAAAATATGGGCATATTAATTGTCTTCAACAAAATTCCCGAATAATTCTGCGACAAAATTTCTTTATCGTCATGTATAAAGATCCGTCCCCACAAATATTTACACGAAAAATCTGGTCCGAAAAATATGGGCATATTAATTGTCTTCAACAAAATTCCCGAATAATTCAGCGACAAAGTTTCTTTATCGTCATGTACAAAGATCCGTCCCCACAAATATTTACACGAAAAATCTGGTCCGAAAAATATGGGCATATTAATTGTCTTCAACAAAATTCTTGAATAATTCGGCGACAAAGTTTCTTTATCGTCATGTACAAAGATCCATCCCCACAAATATTTATATGAAAAATCTGGTCCGAAAAATATAGGCATATTAATTGTCTTCAACTAAATTCCCAAATAATTCGGTCGATAATGAATTCCTAATATAATTTTAAAATATTAATGTCACCTATAAGATACAAGTAATATAAAAGCAAGTCTTATCAAATAATCTCATCCATATACGAATAATCCCACTATGTGTTGAAAGGAATGGCACAACTAGATACAGCGACTTTATGTCCCACTTATCTGAAATGTATGTAAGCTCCACTCAATCAAAAGTCTAAAGATAAAGGCAACATAATGAAATTCAACGAAAAATCTTCTCATCTATGAAAAGCTCACGAAAATCTTAATAAGTTTATATTTTTTTATTAGTATAAGACAAAGGAGATTTTCGATTTATTAATGGATTGAAAAATCACAAAACCTTGAATTATTTTTGAAAACCAAATTAATATTTAAAGATCTAAAACATTTATTTAGTGAGAGTGAAAATTTCTTTTCTCACCCATCAGAAATAAATTACTTAAAAAAAAATATTTTTAAAAGTTAAATAATAAAATTAGTAATAAGTGATAATTATTCGTATTATGAAGTAATTATTATAATAAACTTAATTACTTAAAATAAATTAAAAGGGTTGTGTTGTAATTTGGTGAAAAAAAAAAATTTAAATCAAAATGTTAGATTCAAAACCATGAGGCAAGTTAAATTTGGAAGTTTGACTATTATAATTACGCCGGAGGCGTTCTCCATTGCGGGCTTGGGGTGTGCAAAGTATGGCGCATGGAACCAATGATAACTCGCCACGTGTGGTCTCCGTAATGGCTTGTAAACGGCTTTCGCCTTTCGCCTTTCGAACCGCGGGATGTCAGCCTGCGCTTCAATGCACAAGAGCGACGGCTTTTTCCTCGAATAAGCCCGCTCTCGCTACCTGCAGCCCACGCCCGACAATGCATTCATGCTGCTGGGTTGCTCCAAGGCCTCCCCGCTCTTCGAGGGCTTCCCCGACAAGCACCTCCCCTATCGGAACGTTACAGGGATGGGCTGCGACGCCTTCTACAACTGCCCTTCTTGGGTTGGGTTTGGCAAGAAGAGCAGAGCCACCAGGCCCCCGCCCTGCTGCGGGATCCCTTATTCCTCCATTGGCTCCCTCAATCTCTCGCGCCTCCAGTGCTACTCTTACGCCACTGTTTACAATCGGGCCCCCATCAAGGTCGCTAACCCTTACACATCTATAGCCCCGGCGTTCCTTTGCGCCTCTTAGAGCATATTATTTTCCACATCGTTAGAGCATATTGCTGGCGTGGGCCGAGTCGGTGGTAGTGCGAGAAAGTATATACAAAAGACCCGCACCACTAAATATATAAAGGACTCACACCAACACATCCACAATTTTCGCATTTTGGGATTTTACTTGTGTATTGGGGGCCTGTTGTTGCGGTTCATACCGCCGAGCGATATCTTCTCTGTAAGTCGAAACTTAAATTTTATTGTCCTCTCTGTATGTCGTCTCTGCATTATTCTTTCATCCTTCGAAATAGCTTTGAAGAAAATGGTGTTTTTTGTTTTTGTTATTTTTTATCACTTTTTCATGGCTAGGGTTTCAACTTTAAAATCTTGCATCTGAGGCTTCCTTTGATATTTTCTGAAGAAACCCTAAAAGCTTTGATAGCTTTATGGATTTCATCCCCACTGATTAAGCGCAAATTTCTTCTGTGTTTTCCTAGGGTTTGAACTTAAGGATATTTTTTTCGACCATTCCTTTTATTTTACATCGGTATAATTTAATTTAAATGCCTCTTCAGTTTCTTTTTCGGGGCTGCCGTTGGGTTGTAATGGGTTTGCTTTTTATGATTAATTAATTTTGTCATCTTTTTATATTGTTTTCAGGGAACCCTGTTTAAATACACGGGTAATTAGTGAAGAGAGTTGGGAGTTAGCGATGAAGCCTTTGTATTGTGGAAACATAAAGTACGAGGCTCGCCAGACAGACATTGAACGTTTATTTGGCAGATATGGAAGAATCGACAGGGTCGATATGAAATCAGGTAATAAACAGCATCATATTCAATTCATACCCAATATTTATCTATATATATCTTTCATATATTTATAGTAGCATATCGCTGCAACAGATGTTTGTAAGGTCCTTTACTTGACAACGCCTTATTATTCAGATGGCTTCAGCTCCCATTGGTATAAACATTATACAAAGTATCTTTACTTAGTCAAAACCCTACATGTGTTATAAGTTATTTTCCCAGGCTGTTTAAACCTTGTTAAAGTATGTCTGACCAAACAAATAAATCGTGTTTAGTCTGCTCATTCCTCTGAGGAATTTCTATCCGTGTTTTGAAAACTTGAATAGTCCTCTCAATTCATCCTGCTAAAACTGTGTATGTGCAAAAAACCCGAAGAGGATTTCTCTGTTTAATTTCTAAGTTGTGAGTGACCCTTCAAAGTCGGAATTATCTATGAACTATTGTTTTCAGAAGAGATAAGTGTTTTGGGTTCCAACATTGTAGGATTCCATACCCATATCAACAATGTGCGAGCTCACCTTTGTAATTCCAGTAATAAATTAATGTCCTTATTGGATTGGAATATCGACTGTCTAACAAAATGCAGAGACTTAGTGTCAAAGATCCCAGTTGCCAAAAGACATCTCTGCAGCGAAAATTCTTAATGAAACATAATATGTAAACAATATTATTTTGATTTCAGATTTGGAAATCATGTTGGATGCATGGTTTTCAGTCTTCATTCTAGCTGGTAATGCGTAATGGTAACCTCTTTGGATCTTATCCAAGGTTACAAGCTAAGTTTAAGAAGCAGCATTTTTTAAATGTAGGCCTATGTACTTAAAAGTTTCTTTGGCGCAGGAATATTAAAGAGCGTACAAGCTCTTCCAGGAGATCCTGTGCATATTCTTTCATCATGCCATGGATCAGCTTCTACAGCCTTGTTCAGCAAAGTTGATATACAAAGGACATTTTGCATTTTTCTCATGACACTATTACATTTCATCCCTCCCATGCCATGCCATGATAAGTCATCAGCCAGGCTCAAGCATGTAAAGCGATAGAATCCATGACACATTACTGCAATCAGAAAGGATTATAACTGGTGAAGGCACTTACCTGATCGATGACCCTACAGCCATTTACAGCCACTTACAGCCACTTATGGATTAGACTTACCCGATACCATTTAGTACATAATGCAAGGTTTGTGCCTGATGTCCCCTAATGCAGCAAAGTCTTTACAGCAATGAGCAAGAGGTTGTATTTTTTGTTTTTGTATAGGCTATATATGAAATCATATGTGTCCCCTGTCCAGCTGCAAATGTGTTTGCAATTCAATATTTTGTTTCTTTATTGAATCTCTTGTTTCTATAGGTTATGCCTTCATTTACATGGAAGATGAACGTGATGCTGAGGATGCCATTCGAGGGCTTGACAATACTGAATTTGGCAGGCAAAGACGTCGGCTAACTGTAGAGTGGACAAAGGTTATCTTTTTATAGTTTTTTTTCAAATTTATTGCTTTTTGTTTTTAATTCGCAGGATTCTGATAGATAAATTATCAGATGCAAGAAAAAAGCAATTACTATACCACGCTGCTAATATGGCAATCTTTTCTCTGTGAAAATTCCAACAGCATGCTGACCGTGGTCTTCGCCGGTCTGAAGATGGCAGAAGATCTGTTACAGGTTTGAAGCCAACTAAGACATTATTTGTGATAAACTTTGACCCACACAACACCAGAATCAGGGACCTTGAAAACCATTCTCAGCCCTATGGAAAAGTGGTGAATGTAAGGATCAGAAGGAAATTTGCATTTGTTCATTTTGAATCACAAGAAGAAGCAACGAAAGCTTTCGACTCCACCCATATGAGGTTAGTTGAAGTCTTCTTATTTTCAACACGTGTAACTGCCTTTCTAGATGTAATTGTGGAATTCTGTTCCATATCATTTTCTTACCATATTGGATTTATTACTACATTCCATTTAAACTTATTGTGTGATACAGGATTCCCAATGTGTTCTCTTTGAATCCCCCTCCTAGCTGGGGGAACAGTAACTATTCCAGTTGCTGTTTTTTGTGTTGCTGATCTTTGATTTTTGTATGATTCAGCAAATTATTAGATAGGGTGATCACAGTGGAATATGCCCAACGTGAGGATGGTAATAGAAGAGGTGGACGTTGTAGTCCCATTCGAGGAGGAGGTCGGTATGGCAGATATGGTGAGGATCGTGGCCGTGATCGATCTGCAAGTCCTATATATGGTAGGCGTGCGATGAGGGGCAGTCCAGACTATGGTAGGGCTCCAAGTCTTATCTATGAAAGGCGTTCAGAGAGGCGCAGTACTGATTATGCCACGGATGCAAGTCCTGTATATGGCAGAGATGCAAGCCCTACTCATGTGCGGGAACGCAGGTATGTATGGTATCCATATATATTTACGCCGGAGGCGTTCTCTATTGGGGGCTTGGGGTGAGCCAGCCAATGAGAATGCTTCTCCTACCGCGCATGGAACCAATGAGATTTAGCCACGCGTAGGCTCTATGGTTCTCCACGTTCCAGTTGCAATCGTAATCCCTGTAACAGAGCCATGGCTTGATGCCCAGGTAATGGGGAACGTAGAGCTCCGGAGGATCTGCGCGGAAAAGGCTGGTTTTCATCTCGTATTCCTCGGTATCGTTGGACCAGAAATGCTTCAGATAGTTCATGCGCCTCGGGATCCTGTGCCACCATGTGAAGACCTCGTTCAGGTACCCCTGGTCTCCGCCATTGTAGGAAATGATATCCCTCCTGTGGCGCAGCAGGAACCTGAAGGTGCAATTGGAGGGCTCGATCACCATCATTCCCGAGTTGAAAACGAACCTGCTGTTAACCGTCGCCGAGATCTCGGGGAGATCGAACAGAAAATCCATGTTGCGGAGAATGAGAAGATCCGAATCGATGAAAATGATCTTGTCATAGTCAGTGAGCTGCGATAGCCTGAATTTGCTGTAATTCCATTCGTTGTAGGAATCCTTCTCCGCTCTGGGGTTGCGAATCCTACGGATTTCTCGAACCTGCCAACCGGCTGCCCGGAGGCCTTCACGCTTCTCCTCTCCAACCTTCTTGTCCACCAGAATGATGAGATCCTTTGTCGACCCGCTCATGCGTATGCTCTGACCCAGTGCTATGGCTCCGCACACATACAACTCTGACGAATGCAGAATGGTTGCATAAGCTTCCCTTCGTTCTGGATTTAATGCCTCCGCTGTTTCAGCTACCATTCACAATGTAGCAACATTTCAATTTCATCTTATCACCCATTCAACTGAAATTAATAACAATTCAAATTGATGCTATCATATAGCCAAACAAGCACCTACAAAATTTTCCCTCTATACCCTGTTTTCAATGTAGATTTCAATCCGAACATTAAAATCACAATGTTTTCATCACGTAACCCAAAAAAAATCCAATTGGGCATTTTACTTGATGAATCTAAAAAAATTCCAGTTGGGCATTTTACTTTGAATTCTGTAATGAATATAAATGTAATAAAACAACAAAAAATTCCCTTTATACCATGTTTTCAATGTTCTTTGAGCCCGTTCTATCTACAGTAATGCCAACTGTTTTGATAAATAACTCAAGAAACAATTCCATTTCGTTCTATCTACAGTAATGCCAACTGTTTTGATAAATAACTCAAGAAACAATTCCATTTCGTTCTGGTGAATGGAAGTGATATTGCTACCTCTTATGTAAAATGTTCACAATTCTCGAGTAATCGTCCACTTCAAAGGCAGCATGAGAGATCTCAGTCATTCTACGGGTCTCCGGTCCCCATGGATCACTGTTTGTTGCCTCCTCTGTCATCCTGCACAAAGAGAGAATTAACAGGCACCATTATCGAATCGCAACAGAGTTCTGTTCTGGATTTGGTCCAAATTAACAAAAACGAATTTTTTGCAGACCCACAAATAACTAAACAATGAAAATATTAAAACAGAAAAATATGATGCACCCAGTATTATTGTAAACGCTATTGAGATTTTAGAACAAAGAGGGAGTCTTACAATTCTGCCTCAGTGACATCATTTAGCACAAGCCTAACTGTTTTCAGCTTCTCCCTGAGAAAAAATGAACCTTGCTTCTTGAATTGGCCAAGATGCAGGCTACCCATCTTAAGGTTTTATCAGATATGTTCAAAGATGCAGGCTACCCATCTTAAGGTTTTATCAGATATGTTCAAATTTTCTTAATCACTGCCTGCCACTTCCAAATACGCTGTCACAATTATTTATAGGATCATCCTAGAAATGGCGCATATCTGTCCCAAAACTCTGTTAAACAAGCAAAACATTTTGATTTACAGCTAGATTTCTTCAAATAAAACAACACAGCATTTTGATTGCAACAAAGTTATAAACCATATCCCACGGTACTGTTATGGGTAGATACACTTGATTGTGCAGATTGATTTCTTCAAACAAAATCACACAGCATTTTTATGGCAACAATTACAGGCCATATTCCACTGTAATGTTTTGTGGAGATACACTTTGGATTCTGAAAATTGTTGATAGTTCGAAAGAATAAAAAATTTGACCTTTATCTTCCACTGTGACCACGTTAACCATTTAATTCTACACGCGTGAATGCCAAAATGATCGGCACCTGCAAATGCTCTTCAACGCAAAACGTAATACTTAATTTCCCGGGCCCCTGATACACGTTCAGTTCAGATTGTGCCACGTTAAAATCCATACTCTTGACATATAGATGATACGCTGGATGGGGCGAGAATATAAAAATAAAATAATGATTTTTTAAAATTTGTAAATAATGATGGGGCGAGAATTTTAAAATTTGTAAATAAAATAATGATTTTTTAATTTAGATATTTGTTTCATTTTTATACTAATAATTTGATTATTTTTTATTTTTATTTTTATATTAAATTTTTTAATTTAATATTTATTTATTATGAACATATTATTGGTGAATGTTTTATTTTGTTGAATGAGTTGGTGGTTTCACTGAAGTATAGTCTATAGATTTAAGATAATAACCACAAAGTTATAAAATTAAAGTCATGGAGATGAAATTACCTACCTTCTTTCCTCCTTCAAGTTCAGCAAACAACATATTTAATTTTCATATTTTAAATCTAAAAATTCATGTAATCAATCAATGGCAGATTTTACCCCTCATAAATTCACATTCATCATGTTCCCTAACATGTACCACAAAATTACTCATGTCTCCTCCTTCCGGCGTTCCCTTGCACCCGGTGCAATTGCTAGTAAACTTAATTTCTTAAAATAAATTAAAGGGGTTGTGTCGAAATTTGGCAAAAAAAGAAATTTAAATCAAAATGTTAGATTCAAACCCAATAGGTAAGTTAAATTTGGAAGTTTGACTATTATAATAAACTTAATTACTTGAAATAAATTAAATGGATTGTGTTGAAATTTGGTAAAAAAAAGAAATTTAAATCAAAATGTTAGATTCAAACCCATGAGACAAGTTAAATTTGGAAGTTTGACTATTATAATAAACTTAATTACTTGAAATAAATTAAAGAGGTTGTGTCGAAATTTGATTAAAAAAAGAAATTTAAATCAAAATGTTAGATTCAAACCCATGAGGCAAGTTAAATTTGGAAGTTTGACCATTATAACTTAGATTTTCAAAAATTCTTAGAGTGTTTTATCTTAATATTGCCCAAATTTCCATTACTTTCCATACCTACCTACGTAACATTTGCGACCAAGTTACTTGTTTTAGGGCAAGCAATAACCAGCCTGCTATCGGGCCTTTAATGCGCCATAGGTTTGAATAGGATACCTCATCATCGACTTTCTCAGCGTCCAATCTCCGACATTCGGTATCTGTGTTGCTGGCGTGTTCACCCTCCGTAACGGCACTGTCCGTTACCGTCTCCGTTTGCACCTGCCGTCCATATCATACCATCAGCGCCATCATCTCATACCACCATCCATGCATCATTCATTTTAAATTTTGAATTTGTAATTGGGCGCGCGTGTATATCCACCACTGTCCCTGACGGTTGCCCTGTTTTTGGTCCATTGTTTCATGCTGCTCTCTATATATTAATGCGCTGAAATATCATTTCTATTGCTTCTTGATCTGATCAATCTATCGCTCACCACCACTACAAACTAGATTCTGGTATGAGTTGAAGTAGCACCTGTCCCTGGCTTAGCTGCTGCTTTTTGTTACAGGATCCGTTGTAATGGCCAACTAAGGTGTTATTTCAACCCTTACCAGACTCCAATATGGTTGAGAATAAATCACTTTGCTGCAATAGGGTTGAGAATAAACTACTTTGCTTTAAGCTGGAGAGCTTAAGGTTCTAAAATTTAAGGGATTTACTGTTTCTGATTAATTTACATTCAATGTGGATTTCAAATTGATTTATAGTCATTTTGTTACAATCTGTATCTTCATCTCTGGCAGATTTAATCACTAACCGCTACCTAGACAAAGTTTCTCGCATAACGCCTCTGTAGGAATGGGGATTAAATTGCTTAGAAATTGAGATTGGACTTGATTTGCAGCATTTGATTTCAAGAAGAATTTTTTTTTTTACATTGAACCAAATGTGAACTTCAATGGAACGACTGTGTGGCAAGAAGAATATCGCAAACCCTTCTTGTACCATCTTCCTTTTAGTCTCCTGTGTTTTCTTATTATTAAGGGTATAAATAATAAAGCCAGTAGTTATACACCCTTGGATGAGTGCACCCTTAATAGTTCCTCTTTTTTTTTTTATTAATCCTTTACAAAAACTGCTTTTCTGAGTTGGAGCGGGGTTGATCTTTGGGGATGAGTGCACCCTTAACAGTTCCTCTTTATTTTTATGATCTTTATAGAAACTGCCTTTTTGAGCTGGAGTGGGGTTGATATTCTTGGTTCAGGTAGCTTTTAGGTAAATCCATACCCAATGTGCTGAAGTGGGGTCGATACTCTAGCTTCAGGTAGCTTTAGGTAGCTTTATTCCTAATGTGCTAAGAATGGAATTTGAAGTAATAGTGGTAAACTCCCACTGATCTACAGCCTAATGAATCACAACTCAACCTACTGCAAGTAGCATTAATATTTCTCCAATTCCAATACCACTAGTATCAACATGCATATATGCCCTTGGAGAGGCAAAAGTTGACCTGTTCTTAGGGATCGCTCCTAACAACCGCAACAATGGCCAACCAATACAAATCTGGAATCTGGTAATGCGCTGAAGTAGCATCTCTGACTGGCTTGGCTGCTGCTGTTTATAGGATATGTTGCAAAAGGAAAATGAGGCGTCCTCTCAATCCCTGCCACACTCCTATATTGTTGAGATTGGATTTTGCTGCAAGCTAGAGAGCTGGCTGGATTTTATGCCTTTATTCATGCGTAATTCTACATTCAAGGTGGATTTCAAATTCATGTCAGTGATTCTTGGTCATACTCGTATATGAAAGACAGGTGGGAATTTCCAAGTTTAGGGTTTGGAGGGGACCTGCCCTCTGTCCAAATAGTGGTCGTTAAAATAAATCCTCTACCTAAAAGATAAGGCGATGTTGTGCCCTTTCCATGGAACATGGATAACACCAACAAAGAACAAGAAATGGATAGATCCCCAAGAGTTGGGCTCCGAGTAACCTTGTGAAGATCACTTTCCGTGAAAAAGGAACATCATGGACTGGATCCCCAAGAATTGTGATATCTTGTGGAGATCACTTTCTCTGGCCAAGGATAGATTACTTGGCAGTGGTTGGGATTAAATTGGTTAAGAAGTTTACTTTACTTGTTGTATGATCTCTTGTTGGGTGGAATGTTGTATCTACCTGAACACAAACCATCTCCACAAATGATGGGTGGGCTTTGTTTCGCAAATAATTTTTTTCCCTAGTTTGTTCTAAGCAATGCCTTTGAATGCATCCATGGTTGAGTTGATATCCCATTATTAAAATATACTCATCGTTCACCGAATTGCATTCAAAGTGTCTAGCGCGCATAGAGATAGTGAGATTTGGTTGGAAGGAATCCTATAATTTCAGGGAGGGAATTGTAATAGTAATTCAGTGGAATTAAAAGTGGATTCAAGAATATTTAGTAAAAGAGAAAATATATTGAGTACAATGTAAAATATGAGAAGGATAAGATGTAAAATTCCCTCTTAAACAAATACCAAAAAGAGATTTATTCAAAATATCAATAAATTTTAGAGATAGTTTACATCATTAAAATAGTATTATTAACCATAGTAACATAAAATGCTTGTTTGTTTGGATTTTTTTTTTTTTGTCAAAATGGTGAGCCTACCAAATTTTAAATAAAATGTGCCAAGATTAACCAACCATATTTTGATAAATTGTAAAATAGTTATTTTTATAAAATTAAATTATAAAATAAATATTTTTATAAAATTAGTTAAATTTTGGTTGAACTTTTTAAAGTTTTATTTTAATTTAATTATCAACAATTATTAGACGGGTGGTAGGGATTTAACTTTGACAAAATATTCTAGTATATTGTGAGTAGTATTTGGGTTTCGAGTATGCCCTAAACATTTTTATACTTGACTAGGTTAGGAGCTCGTCTTCCTCAGATCTAAGGAATCAGGTTAAGACTTAGAGGCATCTGGCATGAGTGAGAGTCTGCCCCCTTAAGGATCACTAGCAGGGTAGTTCTAGGTGATGTGATTTCCATGGAGGACCCAAGGAAGTAGGTTAACAGCCCAAGATGAGGCTCTCGCAGGAGTGATAGGAAGTAGGTTAACAGCCTAAGATGAGGCTCTCGCAGGAGTGAGAGCTTGCCCCCTTACCATTTAAGGACCACCAACTAGGTTATTCTAGGTGGTGTGAGTTCCCTTAAATGATGTCCCCACAGTTGGTTTGACCATTAAGTTATGATATATATATATATATATATATATATATATATATATATATATATATAGATAGATAGATAGATAGATATATGTTATTTTTTCCTTTTCAATTAAATTGATTAATTGAAAAAATGTCATGTTAACAAGTGTTATATGAAGTGAGTTGTATTTTTTTTGCATGTGGTATTGATAAGCCATAGTATTGGCCCATGGTAATGTCATAAAGTTTATTTACAAATTAATAATGTTCATGGTAAAGTGAGAATGAATCTTTATAGTTAAGAATTTTGATAATTATGATGTTTATAATGTGAACCCTATTATAAATACTAACTTAATTATGAATAATATGAGAGATTTAAAGCCAAGCCTTGTGGTGTTGCCATGGGTTCTCCTCTTTACCCTATCGTTTCTAACTTAATTATGGAAAATTTTGAAATGAAGGCCCTAGCCTGAGCTCAATTTCGCCCTAGGAAATGGAAGAGGTTCATGGATGATACCTTTGTCATTTGGCCCCATGGTCACAAAAAGTTAGATATTTTTCTTGGTAACCTGAATTCCCAATCTAATTACATAAAATTCACGATGGAAGTTGAGGTGGATGGTTGCCTACCCTTCCTGGATATCCTCCTTTCTAGAATGGATGATGGTTCCATTTCCCACAAATTTTTTCACAGGAAAAATCTCTCGGAACAGTATCTTCATGCTGGTTCTCATCATTTTCCTGCTCAGAAATTTGGTATTCTTTGCACTCTTTCTACCCATGCTCTAAGAATATCTAATGGCAGCCATTAGAGTTAGAGAAATTAATTCTTGGGAATTTCCTAATTAAAAGGGATTCAATTCCCTTAAGAATGCGTAAGCAAGGTTGAAAAATCTAGAGGCAGGAAACTGGTTAAGTATCAGACCATACTTACTGGGATCAAAGTGAGACAATTAGAGATAGTGCAGAGAGCTCTCAAGCCTAAGAGAAGCATTGTATTGTTTCATGTTCTTGACTTTATGCAATATACATATAGCGGAGTTTTTAGCTGACCATAGTGGATGCTTGTTGATGACTCCAAGTGTCATTATCTTGGATGATTAAGCTCTAGGAATATTGGATAATTAAAACAATGAATCCTCTTATAGATAAGGTGTAGAAAATTTCACCTCGCTAAGTAACATTCCTAAAGTCCTCTCATGTGGTTGTAATTTCTTTCGTTGGAAAATTTTGAATCACTTTCAACATAAAAATGTATCTCAGTTCATTCAATAGCAAGATCAATCATTTTTTGTTCTTGTATAGTATTATATTATTTCTCATGGAGATGGGAAGAAACCCGTATCTGTGGGTTTAATCAAATCCCAAAAACACCACACACGGGGCATGCAAGGTAACATGAAATAAATATTTAATCCAAAGAAATAGAAAAAGGTTCTTAATGCTGAGATTGTCCTTAGTAAGAGCAGAAATAATAAGTTGGCTCAACTTCCAATCTTTTTTCTAATTGATTATGCACCACATATTCTCTTTAAGTTTAGATGTAATAATACTTTTAATATTATCAATATCATGTAAGATGACATCTGATGCAGGGGCATTAGGCCCAAAAGTTACTTTGTACATAAGTAGACATAGGTGGTCCCATGTTCTTTAAATTTCTTGTAAATATTAAATAAATTTGGTAGGGAATTGTAATTATTCTCAAGTCATTTTGAGAACATGAGAAATTGGTTAGGATAGGAATACGAAGAGTCAGTTTAGGTCGGTTCAGTTATCGAGTCTAATTTAGGAATTGGGAATGTTAAGAGTTGCTGAACTATTTGGAGACCTAAATCGATTCAGGTCATCCTTGTGGTATAAATGTAATCCTAAAGAGTTTAGATGTGAACAGGAGAAAAGAGAGAGAGGTAGGAACTTCTTCAGCAACAGAGTAGGAGGATAGTGGCCACTGAACTGAATATCTGGCCTGTCATGAAATTGTAAGTGATTGCTTTTGAGATTGATCACCTGTATGTATATATATATATCTATTTATGGAGAATTTTTCATAAGTTCCATGTGTGACTTTATGTCTTCTTGGTCGAATCACCTGAGGAAATTGTCTCAGTGTAATTGTGCATTTGTTTTTTAACTCTGTGTTGAGAGTACCTTTCGTAGTTGTGCATTTATTGGTGAAATTCCTGCGTGAAATTGCCTTAATTTCTTGTAAGAGCAGGACTCTATAAATTGTGCTAAGAGTTTTCCTGTGTATTCAGAAAGGAGAGTGTACTGTGTATTAAGAAAGGAGAGTGTATGATAATGTGTAGATATGTACTATACAATTTGGGGTTAATCGTGCTCTATATATAGTTGGAGGAATTGACTTGTGAGGTGAGGTGAATCGATCACTGTAAGGATCGATTCTAAGATAGAAGAATTCTTGTGTTCGCTATCTGAGTGAGAGGTCTAATTCCTTTGAAGTTGCTAGATTGTATGTGATCAGCGTGGAGGATTGATGGGTTATTGACATGAATAATCCTGCGTGATTATATGTGTGTTCTCGATGGAGAATATTCGAAGTCTGTAGTAATTAAGAATCCTACGACTAATCATACCTACATGGGTCGCTTGGAGTTATTGTGGAAGTGTGGTTAGTTATCTGAGGCTAGTGAGCATTGTGAACGCTGTCACAAGGGTTACACATGGACGGAACTCTGCGTTGGGGCCGATAGATGAAAGGCGCAGACGAGAACGGAACCTGGAAGGAAAGAAGCGGAACCATGACCGGAGTGAACAATGAAGGTGGTTTCCGGGTTTGATCGCACCACTTTTTTCGGGCAAGCGGTAATTAAGAATTGGGAGCGATTCCATAGATTGGGTGACACGTGTCCCTAAGCAAGTTGGAAAAACCACTTTTATTGCGCGCCATTGCGCATTAACTTTCAACTGAGGACGCTGTGCGATATATATACAAGCCATCGATCTGGATGGAAGCCATCAGACGGTGATTGTATTCGGAAGATGCGCGAAGGTTAACTTAAGGTACGGGCGTGTGTATTTAATTGATTCCGTCGACTATATGGTGGGGCCGAGGCCTATAGTTATTTATTTAAAAGCGTCGGTTATTGATATAAGGGCAGAAACCTTATTATAAGGCGGCGACTGAACATAATTAAGGGTTTCCATAGTCATAATATGGGAGAGGATAAATTATGAAATGCATATGTATGACTATGTGTGTGTAATCAAAGGTAAGTTGTGGAAGACCACGTGGAGGAGAACGGGGTATAGTGAGAGCTAAACGGGACTGTGTGGTTGACCCGCTATCAAGTGGTATTAGAGCTTCATGAATAGCTCTTTTTGAAAAAGTCCAAGTTTGGTGAATGCAAAGAAACCAGACTTGTGGAACTGACGAGATTGCAGCCTACAGAGATACAGTGAAGGTGATTGCGGAATTGCAAAGTCCAATTGGAGGACAAGATTTTTGAAGACTGCAGATTTGAAGAAGGGTGATAAGGCAACAAAGTACACAAAATCATAGTGAACAGGATTTGCAGGATGAGTGGAGGACAGGATCATGATCTTGCAGGTAATTAACTTTAATCTGATTTAAAATTGTAATTGAAGAATTGTGGTTGCTGAAATTTGAAGACAGAGTTTGATAGTAAAGGCAGTGAGCTTGGTATTTAGCTAGAGGCTGGATAAAGAGGACAATTGCAGTGTTCTCAAGAGAAGGTGATCAGTGTTTAACTCTGGTTGAAGGATTGTTTGCAGAAGTCAGAGTGCAGACAATTGAAGACATCTCAGCAGAAGTGGATCACAACTTTGAGAGCAATGGTAGAAGAGTCAAACAGGGGACTCTGAGTGAAGAAGAAAAGTGTGGCAGAACCTGGAAGCTTCCCAACTGAGGTTGGATAGAGGTGTTCTTGAGGAAAGTTGCAGAGTGAAGCCTAGTGAGCAAAAGAGAGCACTCAGAAGGTTCCAGAGAGAGGGGACCAGTACTTGCCAAAAGCCAGTGCTCAAGAGAGAAGCTTGGTGAGGTAAGTTGCAGCAAGAGAGCTTGCTGTTGCAGAGGCTTAGTGCAGCTTGTGAGTGAAGAAATCCTAGAGAATAAAATGGCTACTGAGAGCCATAGCAGAGACTGCAGGGATTACAGAGGTTCTGAGAGAGGCCATAGCAGAAGAGTGAGTGAAGATGCCAGAGCAGTTGGCATGAGGAAGAGACTCACCGATGAAGAGTATTGGAAGGAATTTGCTGAGATCAGGGAAGAGTTCAACAGATTGAAACTGAGGATACAAGAAAGCCAGAGAGTTGGTTGGTTGATGAGGAAGAATGTGAAATGGCAACCATTACAGCTGATGTTGAGGCAAAAGAAGATTGCCCTGTTGAGAGAAGAACTCAGAGTAGCTGATTTGAAAGAAGAAATTTCTGTCTATGAAACAGAACAGAGCACAGGTGAAGAGTGGAGACCTGCAGGAGATCTTGTGAGACATAGTGAAGACTCGAGGCAGCAAGAATTCTGTCTTGCTGAAGAGAAAGTCATTAAGGAATTCCTGAGTTATTGGACAAGTCCAGATGATGTGAGGGCTTGTGTTCTTGAGTCTGACAAATGTGAAGTGATGACAGACTCCACAGAGGAAGAAGAACCCAGATTTCTTGAGGCAAAGATGGAAGTTGAAGATTCCATGTGCGGACCTGTTCAAGAAGAAGTGTTTGAGGAAGCAGCCAAGACTAAAAAGTCTTGTGAATTGAAAACTAAAAAGTTATGTGTGTTTGCAGGTACACCACTGGAAGATGAACAAGCTCCAGAGTTTGTTGGTGAGAAGGAGACATTGAATCTGAAATCTGTTTAGATCAATGCTGAGAGAGTGAGATCTCAGGGAGAGATGAAGACAGAAGGGTCAAATGAAGATATCCAGCAGAATGTTGAAGCTGAGAGAGAAGGACCAGCAGAAGATTGGTCAAGAACCAACAGAGGCATAAAAGGTTGTGTAAGGTTCTCGAAATCTACTCCTATTGAAGTTGTTGAGTTATATAGGAGGTTGGATTCTCAGAGAAGAGAACTGGAAAAGTAGAGGACCTATGCACTGGATAAGTGGCTGGGAAAGCAAGGCAGGAAGATCTTCATGGATGGAGTTCATGGAGCAGATGATGGAAGAAAAGCGAGGCTAGCTGATGGTCTCATGAAGGATGCAAATCAACATACTGAGGTGCTGACAGAAGGTTTGGAAAGGATTTTTGCACAACATATTGATGTGTTGTCAGAGGAAAAGGAGACATTGAAGCATTGGAACTTTACTGCTGATGATTCATGTGTTAATCATGCAGAGAAAGAGGAAAACCAGTAGTTGGAAGTTGTCAGAGAAATGAATAAGAAGGAAACTGTGTTGGCTGAAAACATAGTGAGGGATCATCATTTGGACATGGTGATTGGAGTAGTGGAGATGGATCTGACAGCTGAAGAGAAATATGATGAAGAATTTCTGAGCCTTGAACCAAACTTAGAAATGTCGGGAGAAGAATTGGTGACTAGGTCATCAATTGAGAGCATTGGGTCTCATGGTTTTAACACTGACAGTTTATTTATGTGTACAGGTGATGCAAAAGACAATTCATCCTTTGAAATTGTCTTGAGAGAAGAAAAAATGTTGCTGAAGGAGGATGAGACAACCATGTCTCATATGCAGGAATTTGTCACTGTCATTGACAGAGGAGAGTTGGCTAGAATGATGGGCCAAGAGCAGACTGGAGGGTTGATTTTAAAAGTTGCTGAAGTGAAGAAGAATCAACATTCCATGCTGACAGAAGATGAAGATACAATGGCTAGAGAACTTGATTTGATTGCTGAAGTCAACCAAGGAGATGAGAGGCAGTTGTTGAAGATTGCCCAAGAAGAAGAAAATGCTGAGGAGAAATGGCAGTGTTGTTTGCTAGGAGCATTTGAAGAAGAGAAAGGGATTGCAGACCCTGGAGCAAGGATGCCTGAAGCTGTGAAGAAGAGAGGAGCAGATACTAGCTTGCAGAATCATATTCTATTTACTAGTATACTGGATGAGTATGTCACTTCTGGTAGGAAATTAAATAGTGAATTGTTTTCTGAGAATGAATTTGCAGGTGGTGAACAAAAGAAGAGTGTTGTAGAGGGAAATATCCTAAAGGATATTCAGGATGTTTGCGCGGAGGAAACATGGAGGATGACACTTGCAGGAGTAGTAAACATGTTAATAGCATGTGAGACAGCAAGAGCAGCAATATTGGTAGCGACAGAGATTGAAAGAAGCAGCAGAGGGAAAGATAGTTTCCAGCTAGAGGATAAGTTGGACATGGAGATTGAATACATCAGAAGACTGATGGTAAGGGTGTCTCCGAAGCAGCAGATAGCAGTAGGAAAGCAGGAGAGTTTTAGCAAAAGAAAGACAAAGGAAGATTGTGAAAGAATAGCTGGGGGTGATTTACAGAACAAAGTCTGGAAGCCTGGAGAAGATCAGTTGAAAGATGATGCAACTGATTGACAATGGCAAAACCAAGTATGGGATCCTGGAGGCAGAAACAAAGAGCACATGATCAGGAGATCATGAACAATTTGAAGCTTGAGAGTCTGATGCAAGGGCATTAGGCCCAAAAGTTACTTTGTACATAAGTAGACATAGGGGGTCCCATGTTATTTAAATTTCTTGTAAATATTAAATAAATTTGGTAGGGAATTGTAATTATTCTCAAGTCATTTTGAGAACATGAGAAATTGGTTAGGATAGGAATACGAAGAGTCAGTTTAGGTCAGTTCAGTTA
The DNA here is from genome assembly GCA_034641835.2 of Pinus albicaulis. Classification (NCBI taxonomy): domain Eukaryota; kingdom Viridiplantae; phylum Streptophyta; class Pinopsida; order Pinales; family Pinaceae; genus Pinus; species Pinus albicaulis. The sequence goes on along the minus strand of CM076579.1, from coordinate 1,468,916,636 downwards.
TTGAGTCTAATTTAGGAATTGGGAATGTTAAGAGTTGCTGAACTGTTAGAACATGAGAAATTGGTTAAGATAGGAATACGAAGAGTCGGTTTAGGATTAATTCAGTTATTGAGTCTAGATTCAGGAATTGGAATGTTAAGAGTTGTTGAACTGTCTGGAGACCTGAACCGATTCAGATCATCCTTGTGGTATAAATGTAACCCTGAAGAGTCTAAATAGAAGAGAGAGTCAGAGAGTCAGAGAGAGGTAGAGAATCTCTTCAGCAATAGAATAGGAGGATAATGGCCACCGAATTGAATATCTGGCCTGTCATGAAATTGTAAGAATTTATTTTGAGATTTATCGCCTGTATATATATATATATATATATATATATATATATATATCTGTTTATGGAAGAACTGTCTTTGAATTAAGTGTGTCTAGATGGGATTAAACCCTATTTGAACGTCTTCAAATTTCAATGGTTACCTTTGGATATGTATAAAAGAAATTGTATAAAAATGTGTAAATATGTACTTTGCAATTTGAGATTGTATGTACCTTGATTGAGCTGAGTTCTACACAAAGCACTGCAAGTAAATTGACTTGTGAGGTGAGGTGAATCGATCACTGTAAGGATCGATTCTAAGATAGTTGAATTCCTGTGTTTGCCATATTGGTAAGAGCTTTAATCCCTTTGAAATCGTTAGATTGTATTTGATATGTGTTGAGGATTGCCGGGTTGTTGTGGAATTAGACCACCCAACATGAATAATCATGCATGGTTATATGTGGGTTCTTGATGGAGAATATTCGAATCCCGTAGCAATTAAGAATCCTGTGACTGATCATGCCTACGTGGATAACTTGAAATTGTTGTGGAAGTGCGGTTAGTTATCCAAGGCTAGTGAGCATTGTAAATGCTGCCGCAAGGGTTACATGTGGGCGGAACTCTACGTTGGAGTCGATAGCTGAAAGGCGCGGACGAGACCGGAACCCTGCGTGGAATAGAGGAACCATGACCGAGTGAACAGTGAAGGCAGTTTCCGGGTTTCATCGCACCAATTTTGCGGAGTGAGCGATATTTTCTAATTGAGAGTGATTCCACAGAGCAGTCGACACGTGGCATTGGGCAAAGTTCCAAAACCACTCTCATTGTGCGCCATCACGCATTAACTCTCGACTGAGGACCTCATGCGATATCAATACAAGCCATCGATCTGGAGGGAATCCATCGGATGGTGATCATATTGCGAAGATGCGCAAAGGTTAACTTAAGGTACGGGCGTGTGTATTTGATTGATTCCGTCGATTGTATGGTGGGGTCGAGGCCTATAGTTATTTATTAAAAGCGTCCGTTATTAATATAAGGGAGGCAACCTTATTATAAGACGACGACTGAACATATTTAATGGTTTCCATAGTCATAATATGGGAGAGGATAAATTATGAAATGCATACGTATGACTGTGTGTGTGTAATCAAAGGGAAGTTGTGGAAGACCACGTGGAGGAGAACGGGGTATAATGAAAGTTAAACGGGACTGTGTGGTTGACCCGCTATCAACATCTTCCTATATTCCCTAGTGTTTTAGCCAAGACTTACTATCTTGATGCCATCCTAGCTTAAGTCTCTAGCGATCATGGCTAGAGTTGGAAGCATTTTTTAGGATCCTCTTGCCATCCATGTTGTTTACCTTGTTTGTGTACATTAAGTGCCTAACCATGGTGCAAACTGTATAGGGGCAAGACTAACTTTTATGAAAATGATAGGATAAGGTGTTTTGTTTTTCATAACTTATAATATTAAGATTATAAGTTATTAAAAAAAAATGGATTTGTTCTATCCTTCTCCAATAACCTCTAAAGATACTACATCCACAAAATTTACATCTATATAAGATAACAAGGATGATTAGAGTATCAAAAAAGGGTTTTTCTCTGATGTGACATTTAAAGGTATGCTAATTCACACTTGTTTTCAAGCCCATACTAAGTGTCCCCCCCCCCCGCCCCCCACAATTTATCCTTCTTTCAACACTATAATTGTTATTTAGCTTATTATGAATATTGATTCAAAGATAATTTTATGAAGACAATTCCCCCAAACTATTATTTCATTTAAAAATGTGTCATAAGTGTTGTTATATGTTTTGATTATCATACCCTTTTCTTTGTCCATATTCACAATCATTCCCATACTAGAATAGAAGTCCTTAAGAGTTATTAGATGATTATTAAAGTCATAAGGATTACATGCCATAAAAAATATCAACATAAAGAAGAAGGATGATAACTATACTAGTGAAAGTTGAGCTAGTAGAACTAGTCTTTTCCCAACAACATTCTAACTTATCAAAATAAATGCCAAAGAGAGTAGGGGACAAGGGACAATCTTGCTTGGCTCCTATATTAAAATTGTTTGTCCTTACCACCCGTTAGTGTACCTAAACTTGGCAATGAAACTTTTATATAGCCTTAGAATAATAACTCTCAACTTATTATGATCTCTCAACTCTTCTAATGTATTCCATAAATTAGTCTTAGGTACAATGCCAATTTTTTTTCTAAAACCAACGAAAAATAAAGAAGTTTAGTTTTATTATTGCAACACTATTTCACAATGATATTCAATATAACAATATAGTTCATGGTCAATGATACTCCTAAAATCAATTTGCCTTTAACTCCATTTTCAAAACTTTCAAACCAAAAATATATTTTTTTAAATAAAATATATAAAGTTAATTAAGCCAAAAAAATATTAAAATAATACACACACACACACACACACATATAATGTTAGCAATTTAATAAATAAGATATAAATATGTTTCTAATTTAGGGAGATAATCAGAAGAAAAAGAAAAAAAAGAATCATATTTTATACTATGGCTAATTTTATAAAAATTTATCAAAAGTATACGTCATAACAGGTTAAAGCCTATCTTGATTTGTCACTAGGAAACTAGTAGAACTTCCATTTTAGTAGTAGCCAAATAAAGAATTTGTTGATGTTTATCCAAAGTAAAAAAAAAAAAAATTTGATATGTTAGGCCTCACAGGCCATTCTTCAATTGAATAGAAAAACTTGGAAAAAAAAATAGTACAACATAGAAACCATCATTAAGACTTAATTGATTTAGAGGTCCCGATAGGAATGTAAACCTTACTATTTCCCGAGGAGCACCTTGAGTCAAGGGGATGCCTAATTTATTCTTTGTTCGCCTGTCTTGGAAGTCATGGAGTTGATATTCAACTGGATTTCATCGCACACTAGTAAAAGCTCCTCTTTAGCTTCATTTTGTCAAGAAAAAACTGTCCCAACAACAATCCAAGTGTTAATATATGTCTATTTTGTACATGTATTTGTTGTAGTTGTGCTTGGTTGTGACCTATGTTTGGTACCCAATCAACTAACTTAGCCAACACTTCTAAGTCAAGCATATGGTGGTGCTCATTAGTTAATTCTGTCTACACATGTTCTATCTCCTCTTGGACTTGTTTTGGAGTGTGTTCCTTGTACCAAATTGTCAAACTCTCCACCCATTGTTAGGCATGAGATTCACCATGTTATCAAGTAAGCCACACTGCATCAAACACAGGCTAGTTGACTAGGCATGATAACCTATACTTTGTTAGACCTTTCTTGGCCGAATTGGAAGAGAGGTACCAAGCTAGAAATAATGAAGGAATCATTATAGTTAGGTTGGTCACAAAATGGAGAGGTTGAATGGGTAGGATGGAGGAGGGGTTTATGCACGAGAAATCAGTAGGATTCCAAGGAACATGAGAAACCCAATGAGGTATACTCATTGTTACCATGATTGATGAAAGAGGGGAGGAGGAGAAAAAATACAAATCCAAACAACAAAGCCTATAAGACAAAATAAAGGATTGATGTCCTCATGGTAAAACCCAAGGAATAACAAAGTAAAAGAATTGAAATGATAAGATATATGAAGGAAACCTAACTCATTACATCAAGCATAATTAGTTGTATGAAAATAATCCCTGACATGAGTGACTGTAAATCTCGACGTGAAACTTCTTGCAAGTGCCAATCAATTATCCTCACATGCAGGGTGGTGGCACTATACAAGGTGAGAGCTCCCCACCTCTTGAAGTGACCAATATGCATAGGAAGGTCTATGCAAATTAAAATGGCCGACAGTTGAGGATAATAAAGAATTTCCCACCAAAATATATTGGATGTCCACTCAAGATCGTACATTAAACTGGTGTTAAATTGAATTATGTTTGCTATGAAAGAGTGGTAATGAGCCATGTGACATCATGTGAATGAAATAATGAGCCATAATTATCGTGGGTGGACACATGGTCATGCCCACCCTCTTTAATGCCTTGGGCACCAAATACTCCATTAAGACTCATTAAATTCTATGTTAAAAACAAAAATATATAATACAAATAAATTAAAAAATAAATATTTCAAATCAATAAATTTTATTATATTTTTAGAATGGCAAAAAGATTTAATTTAAAATACTTTATTTTCATATCTTCATTTTAAATAAATATCTCAATATATATTAAATATAATATCTTATTTTATATTTTATTTATATTTGATTTTTTAATACTAAATAAAGATTTATGGTAATTAAATCTCATAAGATCAATTATGATACTTTTATATATGACAGTGATATTTTGGAAGAAGTATTTTTCTACAATTATTTTGGAATCAATATTTGCTAGAAGTTTAGTTGGAACTATGGTACTTAAAAATTGAAAAATTTAAAATATTATGATGAATTTGAAATGTAAATTAGAAAATCTTTGTTTGTAGAATAAAAAAAAACTCCTATTGCATACTCTAGTCACTCTTGTTATCTTAAAGTATGTGAAGTATGGAAATGTATTATCTCTAGAGAATCTTGGAAAAGTATAAAACAAATTCAAAATAATTTTAAAACTTATAATATTTATATTAAAAGAAATACACCATATCCTATCCTCCTCATAAAAACAAGTCTCTCTCCCATTGAGTGCACAACCATGATTAGGTGCTTAACAAACAAACAAGATAAACATCATGGATAATAAGAGACTCTCCTAATCATTTTTTTCTTGAAATATTGGCTAAATCATTATAGAATAGAGGAAGATGTCATTTAACAAGATATAAATAAATAAAAAATATGATGGGGCCCAACCCTCCTTAAAACCTGCGCCCAAATTATGATTCGACTGTCGATGATATCTTAAGATCAGTTCTAAATTAATGATTCAATTTTTGATTATATCATATGATATGTTACATATTTGTTTTAATTTCGTAACCACTGTGTATTAATTGTAACTCGTCCTTGTGAGAGGACGTGAAATGGACATCTGTCCTGTTTCTCGAGACTCGTTCTCCCACACTATCACTAACCCTAACAATGTTCAGTTGATATTCATTTCACTTTTTCTCGGAGGGTTTCTATGTGACTGTCTCCGCCGATATGGTAGTTCTGTTAACTTTCCTCGCACTGTCTCTGTGGGCAAGGGTTTTTCCTAGTTCTTCATGGTCTTCAACAGGGCTTCTGCAGCATGGCAGTTTATGGGCGTTGTTTCTTTTTCATACCTTTTGTATGCGTTTCACTCTGGTACTATTTAACTTTCACCCTCAAAATGACTTGTTGTTTGACTGACTATTGTTTGCAACTTTCAGGTCGAGGTCGGCAAGGGTTCCAGCATCCACCTTTGTTCATCAGCTCCACGATGGTAAGCCGTTCATCCTTGTTTCAATTTCTCAATGTTTTTTTCTGAGTTACTAAAAATCGTTGCTCCTTGTGAGCAGACCCTAGTCAACTGGCGACCGAAAACTCCTCCTTTGTTCAAAGTTTCTCCCTTAGGGTAAGCTAAGTTCTGCAAACCCTCTTTGTTTCTCTCCTTCAGATTGTGCTGCTCTGTTTAATTCATATAGGATTTAACTCTCGGATTTGTTTTGTTCTCTTTGCAGGTGGTCGCAGTCTATCCAATCGTGGTTCTTCGCCTTCACAGCTATTGATCCCAAATGGGTAGGGTCTTTCCCTTTATTCGCCTCTGGTGGTTTTGGAAATTGTTTTGTTTATGAGTCTGGGCTTCCGTGCCCCGTTATCTTGCTGTGAACTTCACCATTATTCGGTCTATACATAAGTCTCTTTCTTAGCAAATAGACTAGGGTCTATAAGCAATTACGCGGTTAATTTCCACTTCGGTTCTGTTGTGTTCTTTTGTTAGTTTGCTATCTAGGCATGAATGCTGTATGTATAGGGTTTTTAACCCAGTCCATGAATTTAATATGTAATATTTTTTATAGTCCTTTAGGACTCGTCAACAAAAACAGGATTGACTTTAATAACAGTGGAAGTTTAAGCTCTATTAATGTGGAATGGTGAATACCTGGGAAATGTTTGGTGCACCTGCTGGTATATAAATGTCTGCGAATTTCTTTACTTTGTATAACTCTCCTGTAAATGAATGCCTCCATTTGTTAAGTGTCGTTATCGCTCCAGTGCCTGTATAAATAATTTAATTATGTTCGCCCTTGCTATATTTTCTCATATGTTCAGTTTACAATATACGATGGAATAGACAATAAACAGGAAAAAAAAACAAATATTATTTGACTGCAGAGTAGTTCTCAGATGGTTTCTTTAAAAAAAATCTCCTGAATGCGTTTTATTGCTTTCTCTGTTCTGCTATGGTGGAATATCAACCCTTACAGAATGTTTTCTCCTCTCTTTTGTACTACTGTGTGAAACAGTTTTGTTTTGAAACTGCCAACATTTAGATATAGTTACATTCTTAATCTGTTCTTTTAATTTAGGAAATGAGTTCTAAATATTAACTAAAAGAAACTTTAAAATGAAATTACAAAACGTAAATGAATATTAGGCCCTAAATGATAGCATTTCTAGAAAAATAAAATAAACCTAGGTGCAATGACCTGTCAACCAATCAACCTGTAACCTGTAAGACAAACAACTGTTTTTTTGTTTACCCTGAGTTGGATGCTCCTGCATCAGGCTCCCGAGGTAACAAATATTCATGGCTCCGTTCCATGAGTTTCTCAACAGAATAGCCTGCTCGTTGTATTTGTCCTACGTCAAGCTATGAAATGTCCTCAATGGGATGCTTCTTCCACTTGACAAGGTACTGAAGGTACTCTTTCCTGTGAGTGTGCTTGGATACCTAGGTGTCGATAATGCTCTCGATCTCAAGGGGCTAAACTGTAGGCATTTGCCTCATCCAAGAACCATTTTCAATCTGGGTGTCCCGTTCTGGCCGTGCTGCTCTGTCGTCTTCAGGACTGGTAGTATATGGAAACAGATCTGCCACATTGAAGATGGGCGATATGTCTATTCCTGGTGGCAGCTGTAATTCATAGGCATTGGTAGAGAATTTATGAAGAATTTTTACAGGGGCCAACCTTCTTATATTTTATCTTGTTATATTCGCCCTTAAGAAATCGTTCTTGCGTAAATGCGCAAGAACTTCGTCCCCTACATTAAACTGAACTTCTCGTCGCTTTAAATCTGCTTGCTGCTTATATCTCTGACTGTTTTCCTATAGTTTAGACTTTACCTACTCATGTAAGTCATTCATTTCCTTGGTGAAATCTTCCCCATCAGCACTCCTTCTTTCCAACTTTCCCAAATCCCGCAGTTCATGCACTCCGCGAGGATGCATGCCATACAGAACCTGAAAAGGACTGTATCTCGTGCTGCGATTTGGTGAATCGTTATAAGCAAATTCTGTCTAAGAAAGTACACAATCCCACATCCGTGAATTTTCTCCAATCAAAATCTGTAGCAAGTTTCCCAAGCTCCTGTTCACCACCTCCATTTTCCCATCAGTCTGTGGGTGATATGCAGAGTTGAAATTCAACTGAGTGTCCAACTTCTTCCACAGGGTATGCCAAAAATGTCCTATGAATTTCACATCCTTGTCAGAAATAATGGACCTTGGTAGGCCATGCAATCTGACGATCTCCGTGAAAACACAAGTGTGCTACGTGAGTGGCATCACTGGTTTTTCGACAAGGAATGAAATGTGCCATTTTAGAAAACCTGTCTACTACCACCATCACCGAGTCAAAACCTCATTGCGTCCTTGGCAAACCCAAGACAAAGTCCAGGCTGACTGAGTCCCATGGTCTACTTGGAATAGGCAGTGGCGTGTAGAGTCCTGTATTTTGGCTATGTCCCTTCGCCAATTGGCACACTTTACACCTAGTCACATATCGCTGCATGTCCCGTTGCATATTTGGCCAATAATAAAAGTGTCTGAGTTGTACTAAAGTCTTGTCTATGCCGAAATGTCCGGCTAGACCTCCGCTGTGCTTCTCCCGAATGATATTCTCTCTCATCGAACAATCGAGAATACATAATTGTCCCCCTCTAAATAACAACTCTTCCTGTAAATTATAGTCCAACCATGGACTATTGTTCCTTAACAAATGATTCTGACAGACTTCATAAGCCTCTTTGAAATCTGCATCTATTTGATACAAATCTGTCAAATGTTCAAAACCCAGCACTTGTATCGTACTCTCCTGCAAGAGCAAAGCTCTTCTGCTCAACGCATCTGCCACCTTGTTGGCCTGTCCGCTAATGTGTTTCAACACAAACATGAAACTCTGCAAATACTCAACCCACTCTGCATGCTTGTGGTTTAGTTTGTGCTGCTTCATAATATGTTGTAATGCAGAATTATCAAAAAATAAAACAAATTCATTACCCAATAAATAGTGTCTCCAATGCTTCAGTGCTTGGACGACAACATAAAATTCTTTATCATAGGATGAGTACTTTTGCCTACTTTCATTCAACGTTTCACTGAAATAAGTGACTGGTTTGTCTTCCTGGCTGAGTACTGCCCCGATGGCTATACCACTAGCATCACAATGAACTTGGAATAGTTTGTTAAAATCAGGCAACCTCAAAATCGATCTTTCAGTGATCTTCTTTTTCAAAATGTGAAGACTTCTCTCTGCCACTTCAGTCCAACAGAAAGGCTGTTTTTCCTTTTTGATGGTGTCCAACATAGACGCGCAGATTCCACTAAAATATCTGATAAATTTACGATAAAAACTTGCCAACCCCTGAAAACTACGAACCTCAAACAGGCTCTTTGGGGATGGCCAGCTAATAATAGCTGCAACTGTTTCTGGGTCCATCTTTAACTCATTTTTTGCAATCACAAAACCCAAGTAAACCAATTCCTTTTGAAAAAAAGTACATTTTTTTAGATTTATCAGCAGCTTGTTCTGCTGCAATTTCTCCAACACACTCTGAACATGTCGAAAGTGTTCCTCTTTAGTCTTGCTGAAAATTAATATATCATCAAGATAGACAATCACAAACTTCCCAATGAACTCTTTCAACATTTCGTTCATCAGGCGCATAAAATTACTAGGGGCATTACTCAAACCGAATGGCATTACCAGCCACTCATACAGTCCTTTATTTGTTTAGAAAGCTGTTTTCCATTCATCCCCCTCTTGAATTCGAATCTGATGGTACCCGCTCTTCAGATCGATCTTTGAGAAATACGCTTCTCCACTTAAGTAGTCCATCATGTCATCCATTCATGGCAATGGGAATCTGTATCTAATAGTAATTTTATTAATGGCTCTTGAATCTGTACAAATTTTCCACTCTCCGCCTTTCTTAGGAGCTAAAACTGTTGGAACTGCACAGGGGCTCAAACTTTCCCTTATCAACCCTTTATCCAACAATTCCTGTACTTGCTTCCTGATTTCTTCATTTTCCTTAGGACTCATTCGGTATGCTGCCTTATTTGGTAGACTAGCTCCAGGTATAAAGTCTATATGATGACTGATACTTCTCTTAGGAGGCAATTCATTTGGTAAATCATCCACTATAATGTCACTGAATTCTTGCAACATGTCTTGGATTTCTTCAGGCAGATCTATAATTTTAGTATGTAATAACACTGTTTTTGGCCTCCTTACAACAACATATTTGATTTCGTTGTCCTCGATCTGCTTTAAAAATTCCTTTCCTCCCACCAGCAATACTTTGACTCTGCTGGTTTCTGTTGTCTCTTCTTCCTTGATAGGTACAAGCGTATGCTTAATCCCATCTTTAAAAAACTTGTAACAGTTTGTCTTTCCATCGTGCACTACTTTTCTGTCATACTACCATGGTCTCCCTAACAGTATGTGATACACGTCCATAGGCATAATATCACAAACAACTTTATCCTTGTATTTGCCAATATGGAACTCAACTTCACATTGCTCATCAACTAACAGTTGATGCCCTTTCTGTAACCATGACACCTTGTAAGGAGTGGGGTGTTTCAATCTCTTCAATCCTAATTTCTCCACCATCTCTGTGGCCACTAGATTATCTGTGCTTCCGCTATTGATAATCAATCTGCAGCATTTTCCATGTGATTTGCAAACTGTTCGGAATAATGCTTTTCTTTGAGTAGGACCAGCTTCCTCTTTTGCAGGTTTCAACAATACTTTATTCAAAACTAAGGCCTCCCCTGTTTCTGGTACATTCTCTACCTCTTGGGGTGGTTCCTCTGCTTCCTCCATCTGAGTAACATATGTTCCTCTTCCTCCTGTTTGTTCACCCTCCAGACATTCAAAAGACTTGTGCCTCCACTTATGGCATTTGTAACATTGGATGGCAGCTCCTCTACCTCTGCCATTACCTCTTCCACGCTGGTACGGCCTTACTCCTCTAGTGTTATTGTCTTTTTCTGCTGTTCTTGGAGTTTTTGAACTGCTGCCTTCATCACTGGGATTGGCAGATCTACCTCTGCCATAGGCTCGTCCTTTCCCTCTGCCAGATCCTTGTCCTCTTCTGGCATTTTGTTTCCTGTTTATTTTCTCCTCTGCCTTTAAGGCACTCTGATAAGCCTCATCTATGGTTTTAGGTGAAATAATACTTATCTCATCTAATATTTCCCACCTTAATCCATTCACAAACCTCGCTGTCTTTTCAGGTGTGTCTTCTATGTAACCATCTCTCAAGTTTACCCGATAGAATTATTCAGTATATTCTTTTACGGTCATCCCCTTTTGTTTTAAATTCTGTACCTGCTTGTACATAGCAATCTGGTAGTCTTTGGGTAAGAATTTACCCTTCAATTTAGCCTCCATCCTGGTCCATTTTTTTATAGGTTGTTTGTTCAACCTCTTCCTCTCTTCCTGGACACTATCCCACCATAAGGACACGTGTCCTTTCAACCTAGTGGTAGCGAATTTAACTCTTTTGTCTTCGCTGATCTCCTCATAGTCAAAATACTTATTTAGCTCACTGAGCCAATCCAGCAGTACCTCTGCTGATAAACTTCCATCATAAGTCGAAAGCTCATGCTTTGGCTTACTATTTGATAGTAAAACTGACCTCAACATTCTGAGTTCGGGTCCTCCATTTGATCCATCTATCGTCTCTGCAGCTTGCTCATCACTATCATCTCCTCCCTGAGGATCCCTTCTTCTTCCTGCTTCTACTGCCGCCAAACGGGCGTTCAATATTCAAATCTCTTCTCGCAATCCTTCATCTGCTACTCTCCGAATATATCTCCCACAACCTCGCCGACCAACTTCCATTTCTTCTAACACACAACCTGCTCTGATACTAAAAATTGATAGGGCCCAGCCCTCCTTAAAACCTGTGCCCAAATTATGATTCAACTGTTGATTATATCTTAAGATCAGTGCTAAATTAATGATTCAATTGTTGATTATATCATATGATACGTTACATATTTGTTTTAATTTCGTAACCACTGTGTATTAATTATAACTCGTCCTTGTGAGAGGACGTGAAATGGACATATGTCCTGTTTCTCGAGACTCGTTCTCTCGCGCTATCACTAACCCTAACACTATTCAGCTGATATTCATTTCACTTTTGCTTGGAGGGTTTCTCTGTGACTGTCTCCACTGATATGGTAGTTCTGTTAACTTTTCTCGCACTGTCTCTGTGGGTAAGGGTTTTGCCTGGTTCTTCGTGGTCTTCAACAGGGCTTCTGCAGCATGGCGATTTATGGGTGTTGTTTCTTTTTCATACCTTTTGTATGCGTTTCACTTCGATACTATTTAACTTTCGCCCTCAAAATGACTTGTTGTTTGACTGACTATTGTTTGCAACTTTCAGGTCGAGGTCGGCAAGGGTTCCAGCATCCACCTCTGTTCATCAGCTCCACAATGGTAAGTCGTTCATCCCTATTTCAATTTCTTAGCGTTTTTTTTTTTGAGTTACTAAAAATCGTTGCTCCTTGTGAGCAGACCCTAGTTGAATGGCGACCGAAAACTCCTCCTCTGTTCAGCGTTTCTCCCTTAGGGTAAGCTAAGTTCTGCAAACCCTCTTTGTTTCTCTCCTTCGGATTGTGTTGCTCTGTTTAATTCATACAGGATTTAACTCTCGGATTTGTTTTGTTCTCTTTGCAGGTGGTCGCAATCTATCCAATCGTGGTTCTTTGCCTTCACAGCTATTGACCCCAAATGGGTAGGGTCTTTCCCTTTATTCACCTTTGGTGGTTTTGGAAATTTTTTTGTTTATGAGTCTGGGATTCCGTGCCCCGTTATCTTGCTGTGAACTTCACCATTATTCGGTTTGTACATAAGTCTCTTTCTTAGCAAATAGACTAGGGTATATAAGCAATTACGCGGTTAATTTCCACTCCAGTTCTATTGTGTTCTTTTGTTAGTTTGCTATCTAGGCATGAACACTGTCTGTATAGGGTTTTAAACCTAGTCCACGAATTTAATATGTAATATTTTTTACAGTCCTTTGGGACTCGTTAACAGAAACAGGATTAACTTTAATAATAGTGGAAATTTAAGCTCTATTAATGTGGAATGGTGAATACCTGGGAAATGTTTGGTGCACCTACTGGTATATAAATGTTTGTGAATTTCTTTACTTTGTAGAACTCTCCTGTAAATGAATGCCTCCGTTTGTTAAGTGTCGTTATCGCTCCAGTGCCTGTATAAATAATTTAATTATGTTCGCCCTTGCTATATTTGCTCATATGTTCAGTTTACAATATACGATGGAATAGACAATAAACAGGAAAAAAAAAACAAATAGTATTTGACTGCAGAGTAGTTCTCAGATGGTTTCTTTAAAAAAAATCTCCTGAATGCGTTTTATTGCTTTCTCTGTTCTGCTATGGTGGAAGATCAACCCTTATAGAATGTTTTCTCCTCTCTTTTGTACTACTGTATGAAACAATTTTGTTTTGAAACTGCCAACAGTTAGATATAGTTACATTCTTAATCTGTTCTTTTAATTTAGGAAATGAGTTCTAAATATTAACTAAAAGAAACTTTAAAATGAAATTACAAAACGTAAATGACTATTAGGCCCTAAATGATAACATTTCTAGAAAAATAAAATAAACCCAAGTGCAATGACCTGTCAACCAATCAACCTGTAACCTGTAAGACAAACACCTGTATTTCTGTTTACCCTGAGCTAGATGCTCCTGTATCAAAATATTATTAAGTCTAAACTTGAAGAGAATTTATGGTGCAATAAAGAGTGAAAAAACAAAAGGAAATCAAGGAGCTGGCCAACAGTAATGAACATTGAAGTCAAAAGTGTTTTCATTTTGACTAGAATAAAGAAGAAAATCTCAAATAAAAATCAACTCCCATGACAATTCAAATCCAGGAGGTGGCGAACACTAATGAACATTGAAGTCAAAAGTGTTTTCATTTTGACTAAAATAAAGAAGAAAATCTCGAATAAAAATCAACTCCTATGACAATTCTCATAACACTATGGGATGCAAGAATCTGTCATTTTTGGACACTAAAATGGTTGAAAAAGAAAGACACTTTCTCCTAAAATGCTTTATGTACACACAAATTAAAGCTTACATTCAAAATATCAGTTACAATTTTAACATTACCTCCTAAATCACTAAAACTATGACAATCTTTGAACTAAAAATATGTATTGTGATTTACATAAAGAATTATCTTAAAAAAAAAACTTTAAACTCTTTTTTAATATTTTTTTAAGATAGAATTAAGATTTTGATTTGGTTTAAATAATTTTTACTTAAATATTAAATATATAAATTATAGTTTCAGTAAAATTCCATCGTCATTATTACATAATATAATCATATATATAATAAATTCAAAATCAAAATTAAAAACACTTATAAATATGAATATAAAGTAAATTTTTTTAATGAATTTTTTTATTGAAAATAATAAATAGAAAATTTTAATTCTAATCTTAAAAATTATTATTATTATTGTTAATTTATATTAAATAAAAAATAAAATTCTCAAATTAAAATAATGAAAAATAAAATAAATATAAAATAAATTATTAAATATAATTAAATCATTATTATTAATTTGATTATTAAATATAATTATTTATTTTATTTGAGAATATAAGTTTATATGATCTGTGATTTATAAAAAGTAGTTTTTAAAAAAAATTACATATCAAATTTTATGTGCAAGCATAAACTTAATAATAATTTCAAATTTTTAAATTTTAATGTATAATAAAAAATCAATCATATATAAATTTAATTATATAATAGGTACATAATTAATAATTTAATGACCATGGTAATACAAATAAATAATTAAATATTAAATATTATTAAATTCAATTATATAGATATGTCTTGATATAAATAAATATAATGAAACATTAATTAATTAAAAAAATAGTTTAAATTTTAAAAAAATTTAGAAATACTTTTATCTCAAATTAATTTTCTAAATACTTTTATTTCAAATTATTTTTAACAATAATTAGAAAATTCACATATTAAAAAAAGAGTATATGAAAGTTAAAAAGTAACGACATGTAATTCAGTATTGGTTAAACTTGGAATTTAAAAAAAAACCACTAACTTCTAATAATTGCTTCTCATCCCCAACTTCGTGGCCATCAGTGTTCAATGCTCCAAATAGCCTGAGGATCTTATTCCATAGTTCAATGGTTCGTTGGAATGGATTTAATGGATGTCATTAAACAAAATTGTCGACCGTTCAAAAGATTGCGAGCAAGTCCAGCGGAGCTGTGGGTAGTGGAGACCATTAATGGTTGTTGCTTTAAGCGCCCATGTCCTTGCCATGGTAGGTACCTGATTTGTGCAACAATCTTGATCAGAGCCATGTGAGATTGGAGCTCAGTGATTCAATTCGGGGATAGCCTGAGAATATGCCGAATCATGAAAAATATACATGCACGCCCAATTACAAATTCAAAATTCAAAATGAATGATGCATGGATGGCGGTATGAGATGATGGTGCCGATGGTATGATATGGACGGCAGGTGCAAACGGAGACGGTAACGGACAGTGCCGTTATGGAGGGTGAACACGGCAGCAACACAGATACCGAATGCCGGAGATTGGATGTTGGGAAAGTCGATGATGAGGTATCCTATTCAAACCTATGGCATGGATATGTATGGTGAATGGCCGCTATGGGGCGCATTAAAGGCCTGATAGCAGGCTGGTTATTGCTTGCCGATTAGATGAGCTAATATTCCAACCACCTATTGGATTTCAATGTTGAACCCCTCCATTCAAAATTCACAAAAATTGGATAAAGATATTCCAGTAGGTTAATTTTGAACATCTATTGCCTTTAAATGGCCTATGACTTTGAAGCCCTGCATTTAAACTTTACAATTGGGTAAATTTTGTAAAGATATTCTGAACATTTGCTGGCTTTAAATGGCCCGTTACTTTACATAGCTATTGAGTGCTGAGTGTAAAAATAATGAAAATTTTATTATATTTATTTTTTAATATGATTTTCTAAAAAAGTTTTACGATTTATTTTTCTGATTTAATTTGTTTAAAATTTAATAGAAATTTATTAAAATCACAAGTTTGTTAAATAAACTATGTTCAATCTAAATGTCTTAAAGATTTTTTAAGGAGTTGAAACCATAAAAAATAAGTTTAAATAAAATATCAAAATTTCACCACTAATTAAATAACACACCAAAATTTTACTTCAAAATTTTCCACCAAATTCTAGCAAAAACAAATCAACTAAAAACTAAAAAAAAATTTACAAACTACTCAATCAACTGACCATTCGTGATCACGCACGTTCCTGCCTTATCGCGCCCGATCCATGGAACTGGTCTAGCCGTAGGAGTTTTGGGACTTTTCGAGGGGACTTCTGATTCGACAAAATAGTAGTTCAAGCTTTTTCCCACCGCTTCCATTATTTTCTAACAACTTCTAATAGTTACTCGAACATTTTCCAGTGATTTTATTCTAACAGGTTCGTGATACTCAAGTATGATGGAGTGGAGTTATTACTGCTTCCGTCACAACTTGCTTTTTATTCTTATCACAACTAACTTTTTATTCTTTGGGTTTTAAATTGAACTGAAATTTAATTTAGAAAATTGTAGTGTTTTAGTATTTATGTATTCAAAAATATATTTTAAATAACAAAAATTTATAATCTCACAAAATATCTATTATTTATCAACAAATTTTAGTCAAGAAAATAAAAAAGTCAAATAATTTTAAACATATATTATATATTTTTTTATTCCTATGATCTATATTGTATATGGAATTTTTTTGAGTAAAAGATTACATATAAATTATTATACCAACCTGTTTAGAAATTATTTATAGTCTTATTTTCTATAATTACTAATAATGATGCAAAATGAATGTTTTACAATTAAGACAATACTTAATAGTTTCTTCTTGTTTTTGTTGAATGTATGATGTTCATGAGAAACAGCAATTAGCACAATGTTCTGTTAACTTTAACAAGAAAAAATCAACACAACACAAATTTTGATATTTTCAACTTTATAAATAACTCAGACCAAATTCAACACAAAATGTACATAAAAAAGCTAAATGAAATGAATGTCAGTTATTAGACACTAATGTGAGCCTAGCTTGTCAAAGACCATTGAATTTGCAATATAGAAAATATGTTACCATGATAAGGATTAGATAATTACAGATAAGTGTTTTTAGTGTATATATATATATATATATATATATATATATATATATATATATATATATATATATAATCTCAATTAATGGGTAATGAAAAGTAAATCAATTACTAGAGGATTAATAAATATCAAAAGACTTACTCTATCATATATCTCAAATTGCTAAAATTAAAAAATCATAAGAATTATGTGTGGGGTCTTGGTTAAACGGTGATGAGGGGGGTTGTTATAGCACTCATCAAAGGTTCAATTACATCTCAAATTGCTAAAATTAAAAAAATCATAAGAATTGACCTGTTATAGCTCTCATCAGAGGTTCAATTACATCTCAAATTGCTAAGATTAAAAAAATCATAAGAATTGTTTGTGCGGTCTTGGTTAAACAGTGATGAGGCGGGTTGTTATAGTGCTCATGAGGTTCAATTCCCTAGATATTTTAATTTGTAAATAAGCTTGATTACAATACCAATACCATGGCTTATCAATACCACATGTCCACATAAAAGATAAGTTATTGCAAAAGGATAATCTCAGGTGGGGATGTGTAAGTTTGTATAAGTTATTTCAAAAGGAGAATCTCAGCTAGGGATGTGTAAGTTTGTATAAGTTATTTCAAAAGGACAATCTCAGGTGGGGATGTGTAAGTTTGTATAAGTTATTTCAAAAGGACAATCTCAGCTGGGGATGTGTAAGTAAGCTTGTATAAGTTATTTCAAAAGGACAATCTCAGCTGGGGATGTGTAAGTAAGTCTGTATAAGTTATTTCAAAAGGACAATCTTAGCTGGGGATGTGTAAGTTTGTATAAGTTATTTCAAAAGGAGTAAGTTTGTATAAGTTATTTCAAAAGGACAATCTCAGCTGGGGATGTGTAAGTAAGTTTGTATAAGTTATTTCAAAAGGACAATCTCAGTTGGGTATGTGTAAGTTTGTATAAGTTATTTCAAAAGGACAATCTCAGTTGGGGATGTGTAAGTAAGTTTGTATAAGTTATTTCAAAAGGACAATCTCAGCTGGGGATGTGTAAGTTTGTATAAGTTATTTCAAAAGGACAATCTCAGCTCGGGATGTGTAAGTAAGTTTGTATAAGTTATTTCAAAAGGACAATCTTAGCTGGGGATGTGTAAGTTTGTATAAGTTATTTCAAAAGGACAATCTCAGCTGGGGATGTGTAAGTTTGTATAAGTTATTTCAAAAGGACAATCTCAGCTGGGGATGTGTAAGTTTGTCCTCGGTCTAAAAAAATAAAAAATAAACAATGTTCTAAATAGAAAAATAATGCCCGTTATAATTAAAAAAATTAATACACTCTAAAGTAATTAAAATTTAAACAATGAAAAATGATACATTGTATTTTTCGCTCTAAAAATGGATTAATGCTCATTTATGTATACTACTAATAATATTCTAGAATATGCTATGAAGTTTAAATCTCTACCATCCACTTTAAAATTACTAATAATTAAATTAAAATTCTAGAAAACTTATTTTAAAATAGACATGCATACAAATTATGTTTTGTTATTTTATTATACTTTGTGTATGTTCACACTTGACCCGTGGCTTCAGAAATAGTGCCCCAGGCATCTAAGCCTTCAAAGTCACCCATTGATCACACCAAACCTCTGCCACACAACCCTAAGTTGATAGATTTTAACATATTTCCTCCCCCTAGAAAGCTCTCAACAACGTTTGTGAGATGATCTTGGATTACCTTGTTAACAAGGATTATGCTCAACCAATTATGATAGTGAGACTTACACACACACATATATTATTTTAAAAAATTTCTTTCATATATATATATATATATATATACACATTAAAAGTTATTAAATAGTTATAGAATATACTATTATTTATTCATTTTACATTTCAATATTAAAATATAAAATATTTTAATTTTTTATATAGATTATTTAGAAATTTGTTTTCCTTTAATTATAAATATTTTCTTTATTTTTATTTTTTTCCATAACTTTATACATAACATTATATCAAAATAATTAATGGAGTTCTCTTAACTATGACTTTTTGGATTTTACAGTGGATTTATAGCCGAAATCCAATGGAAAAGTTTTTGGTGAAATCTTTATTTGTGTTGTTTAAATTAGTTTTTTGACTGCATATATGGATTTAGCACCCTTTTGGTGAAATATTGATTTTTGTTGTTTAAATTAGTTTTTTTACTGCATATATGGATTTATCACCCTGAAAAAACTCGGGGCACTTCGATTGTGTAGGGTTCACCCATCAAACTTGTGATTTCTACCGGATTCTAGACAAATTTTATCAGAAAATTAAAAGGAAAACTTTTCAAAAATTCTCACTTAAAAACAACTCGATAATTGATATCTTAAACGAATCCGCTAAATATTCATCTCCTAGAACCCATCAACACTTGAATTTGCAACAATTCCTTTCATCAATCTTGTTTCATCTTTGTTTTCTTTAAAATAGTAGTTTTCATTCATACAAAAGAAAAATAATTTTGTATATATTTTCATATTTAGACTCTCTACAGAGAAATCATATGACATAAAATATGGAAAAGACCCATTCAAGAAAAAATCCTTTACAAAAACTCAAACAATTTTAAAGGAATTTATGAGTACCATTACTACCTATAAATAGTCATGGACATATATCTAAAAGATGTTTAAAAAACCACAAAATTATATGTATACATGGAAAAGACACAAAATCCATAAATTTTACTTCATCTACTATTTTTTTATTTTTTATTTTTGAGAAAAATAATGTAATTTCAATTATATGAAATCAAATGATTACTTTTTGCATATACATTACTACATTCTAGATAGATATACAAACAAAAAAACCTCATATCAAAAATACAAATAAATACATCTCTTTAATTCAAAGAAAGGAGGAAGCAAAAGTATGCAAGTCCGAACAAACTCCATAATTAAATAGCACAATGAAAAAGCAATTGTGTTAATGTTAAAATCACTTATTTATACACATGCAATCTATGTACGAGATAGTTGTGTCTTGGTAACTTATTAACTGTAAAAATAGAATATGAAACTAATTACATATTGTACAATACCAATCCTGAAGGATTAGTTAACATTCCCCCCCTAATCTGAAGGGACATCTGACATGTCAAGTAACATTATGAACTTTTCATGTCTCAGTGCCTTTGTAAATATTTCTGTGATCTTCTTTGAGGTAGGACAATGTGTCATATGAATAACTTTGGCTCTACATAGTGTCGAATCAAGTGATATTTGGTGTTAATATGCTTGCTTCGATCATGAAACTTGGGATCTTGGTCAACTAAATTGGAGAAGAGTTGTCAACAAGTAGTGGAATTGAAGCCTTTTGTTTCTCCTGCAAATATTCAAGTATTTTGTGAAGCCAAATGATTTATTTTGTAGCTTGAGTTGTTGCAACATATTCGGCTTCAATGGTAGAATCAACAGGAACGGATTTCTTTCATGATCTACGACTAATGGTTGTTAATCCAAAACTCATCAAATAAGAAGAAGTAGAGACTCCATTCTCCTTATCTCCATCAAAATCAGAATCTGAATAGCCAGTGAGATGGAAATATGCAACTCTGGAATATTTGATTTCATATGTTCAAGTTCTTTTCAAATAATTGAGCACTCACTTTGTTGCATTATAATGACCTTCACATGGTTGATGCATGAACCTGGAAAGTATCCCTATAACAAAAACTATGTTGGGTCAAGTAGTAGTTAGAAAATTCAAACTTCCAACAAGTTGTTTGTGTTTTTTTGGAGCTTCGAATGTACTTCCTTCAGTGAAAGTAAGTTTCAAATTCTTCTCCACAGGAGTAATGACAAGATTACAATCCTGCATCCCAAATCTGTCGAATAGTTTTCCAACATAATTTTTTCTGAGAAATGAAAATGTATTTGGGTTTCTGATCAACCTCAATCCCTAAATAATAATGTAATAAACCCAAATATTTCATGTAAAAAAATTTCATCAACTCTCTTTTGACAATTGCTATATAGTCATCAGTCTTTCCTGTAATCATCAAATCATCTACATACACAATGAGTTATACAAATGACTTTCCAATCTTCTTAACAAAAAGAGTTACATCATCTAGATCAAATAACTTATAATTCAACTTGAGAATGTGTTCAGTTAACTTTCCATACCATGCGCGAGACGCTTGTTCCAGTCCATACAAAGCCTTCACTAACTCACATACTTTTTTCTCTTTTCCTTCCATAGCAAAACCTTCTGGATGAAACATATAAACATCCTCCTTCAAATCATTATTCAAAAAAATTGTTTTAACATCCATATGGTATATCTTCAAGCTATTTTGAGCTACAAGAGTAAACAAAGTTCTATTTGTGCCCCATTTCATTGTAGGAGAAAATGTCTTTGTGTAGACGATACCTTTGTTCTGAGTTTAGCCTTTTGTTACAAGCCTTTCCTTGTATTTATCAAGTAAACCATTTTCCTTGTACTCGATATTATACACCCATTTGCAACCAATAGGTTTGACACCTGCAGGAGGATCCACTAACCTCCAAGTTCCATTCTTAATAAGTGTATCATATTAATTTTTGATTGCATCCTTCCATTCATCACAATTAGCAGCTTCTTCAAATAAACTAGGTCCACTAATGGTAGAATGATTAAATTCACATTCATGATAAACATTACCTCAATCACCTTTAGAATAAATTCTTGTTTTAAAATCATCATCCTTGCTTGGAACTTTTTGAGCATGGGTGGATCTTCGTAAAGGTTGCTAAAGTGGTTGTGATGGTTTCTCATCCTGAAGTACAGAGTCTTTAGGAACATGTTATGACCCTACAGGAAACAACACTCTCCTCCAAATTTTCTTCAACAGTAAAATCCTCATCATTCTCATGATTAAAAGATGGAAAAATCACAGACTTATCCAGAATGGGAACCCCCCCTTCGGTGTGTGGAACATCATTATCATATTCAAAATAGAACTTTTTAGATGCAAATTTATCCAAATGAGCCAATTGCCTATCAACAGTGGAATTATCTTTATCTGATTCAAGAAAAATAATATCTATGGAAATAATGAAATTCTTATTCTCCTCATCATACACCCTATATGTTTTGGAAGTATTAGAATAACCCAAAAATTTATAGTTTTGACTTCTTTCTCCTAATTTATTTCGTTGTTGCTTAGGAATCAAAGCATAACATTTTGATCCAAAAACTTTGAAATGTTGAACAATTGGAGTCTATCATACCAAAGTTAATAAGGATTTTTTTTATTAATAATAAAAGAAGGACAATGATCATTCCACGATGGCGGAAGGCGAGACTACCTCCGGTATCCTGTACAACGTATTTCCCAAAGTAATAATAATAGAATGAGGCATATACTCACACAACATGTATCTTCCACAAGTATGGTTGGCTTAATAAAGAGGATAACATCACACAGTACCTCATCCGTGAAGGGATTTATGTTGTACACAAGGCGACATTGCTGGCTGACGCAAAGATCTCTTCCTTGGTGAAGCCACCCGATGGTATACAGTTACAGGAGTGATGTGGTCGGTAGGCCGAGCCGCTTCACAACCTCTATTGAAATGAGGTTATTTTGGGTTTTGCTATCAACAAGGAATTGTAGTGGAGAACCCTTCACCCACATCTTGGAATTGAGGAGGTGCTCCCCCTCCTCTGGATCCCTGGGCTCCTCCCTCTGGAGCTTGGTGGTGGAAATGGTGGCACTGGGTTCCACATCAATGATCTGCTTCCCTTTGTCATTCCCCTTTTCCAGTTATGACTTAAAATAAGAACATGCATCTAATTCAGAGTCCTTCAGTTCAGCCATTAGCGACTGTTTGGCCCAACACTCACTTGTGTTGTGAGTGGCGCTGTTATGAAATTCACACCACTTCCCGATGAATTTCTTTAGCTTTGTGGTGTTGTTCTAAGTCGCCCCTCTTTGGCGTTTCCCCTTATTCTATGGTTTGGGGTCACCTTTCCCTCGCTTTAGATTTGTTGATCCAAAGTCTCACTTCTTCTGCTTAAATTTATGATCGATCTTGGCGACATATCGATATGTCGTGCTAAGCGAGGTAATTTTGAGGAAATCCATTTCCTCTTGAATGTATCTATGAAAAAAACTACAGGAGCACCAAATGTTTCTCTGAATCTTTAATACCCAACTTTGTGTGCAGGGTTTGGAACAAATTCGTCAGTTCATGCACATTGTGATCCCTTTGCTGCCGCAACGTGGTCCATTGGATGTACTTTTCCTCATAGCTCCCCACGGGAAAATATTGTTCCTTGATGTCGTCTTAGAACAAATTCCGAGTAGGTGCTACCAACAACAGAGAGGGTTCCCTCTCGTCCTTTTGCTCATAGTAGGTTTCACAACTGACTTTGACATGGGGGGCGGCTTTGAGGAGTGCAAAAGTAATTTTTTCTTGGTTGGAGAAATAATTTACCGAGAAATATCGTTCTAACAAAATTAACCATCTATCTACGACGTCTGCATCTATCTAGCCTTCAATTACAGGAACATCGAAGTTGAATTTTACCTTGAAAGGAGTGGTATCTCCAGAGTGGTTGTTGGATGCAGATGCGTCGTCGGTGGGAAATCGTTGAAGGATCTGAGCAAAGTTATCCATCATCGCATTCCTTTGTTTCTCAAGGGCCTCCTTGAGAAATATCTTGATAGGATCTCCTACTCCCTCATCTTTATTTTCTTCCCCCATGGGCGGTCATCAGGACTTGTGAGGCTGATCTTTCAAAGGTTCAACCAGATTGATCCCTAACTCCTCATACCTCGACCTCGTTAGGGACATGCAAAGAAGGATTGAGAGAGAGAAGACCGCTCTGATACCACTAATCCATATTTATGTAGGAACAAAATAAAATACAAGATTGAACATAAACGCAGGTATGCAATAGAAATAAAACCTCATTTCATTAATATCAATTAAATGAAATATGCTTACAGACATAATGGACATAAACTAGCTAGGGCGATTGGAGCTTATCTCTGAGAAGAGATGTGGCAGCTACATGCCTCTAAACTATGTTAAAATGAGGCTCGAAGGCCTATTTATTATTTAGAAACAATGGAAAACCCTAAATCCAAAAACCTAATCGTAGGAGATGAAACACCAAACTACGGGCCCTGTTGGGGTAAATTGGTACATCAATTTCCCGGGGTCGTAAATTTTGCATATTATCTCCATTTGACGCACATTATACCTCGTTCGAAAGATATATATGACGACTACAACTCCTGAAAGCTAATATCTAGCTAAATTCTCATACATGCCAGAGGTGATTTTCCAAAAAAAACGTTGTTTGAGGCCTCAAAACAACTCTGAAAGTTCAAGACTCGAAAAACTGCCATAAATAGTAAAGTGTGATGCAATTAAGGAAACTGAAAAAATGAAAGAAAAAATGGTGGGTGTCAAAGTGGAATAGGCAGGTGGCTACCAATATCCACCTGGATCATTCCTCCCACCTTAGGAAGCAATGGTCCCCATTGCATTGAGTTCCTCCATGAGATGATGAAACTTTTGCTGAACTTGGTCCCTAGTGAGCCACTTTCCCTAGTGAAGGAGTTGGCTTGGTTTGACAACTTGATATAGTTTGATCCTTTGTTTTTGGGTGTTCTTGATCTGTGTGTCCATGATCCAATTAGTCGTGGTTTGTTCCATGTAGTCCGGGTTTAATTCTGTTGGTGTGAGTTGTTCTGCAATGTTGGATGTGTCCAGTAATGGTGGAAAGTATGGCCGAAGGCGATCCACATTGAACACTGGGTGTTGGCCAAGGAATGGGCGAATGATGAACTCAAATGCATTATATCACACAAACTTGATAATGGTGTAAGGCCCATATTGTAGTGGTATGAGCTTCCGATGAGCTCTGGTTAGGCGTTTTTTTTGCAACTACAACCAAACTTTGTCGCCCCCCTGGAACTTGTGTGGCACTCGATGTTGATCATGTCACTGCTTGTACGTGGCATCACTACAAGGAAGATACCCTCTAGTGGAGGTTATAACGGAGGTTTTTAGTGTTATAAAATTGGCCAAAATTGTCAAAAAAACATTTTCTACAACATCTGTTTTTTGTAACGGAGATTTTGGCGGAACTTTTAAGGAAATTTAAACACAACTAAAAAAATTGGGCAATTGGAGGTTATTACGGATGTTTTTTTTCAAGTGTCAACACATCGATTCATCTCATCTAGACGGTCGGCCCGAGGCGGTCGAAGGTGCATCTACCGGGCCGTAAAGGTCTAAAATCGCACCAGGCGCACTGTAGGTGATATAACACACGAGGCCGGTTGTAATTGGTATTGGGATGTGTGCGGTGCCCATAGGTCGTATCAACGCACTAGTTCGTAGTCTTATAGAAACGCACTGGTGCGCTGTATCAGACAAACACACCCATCATTCTAATTTGTATTGGTATTTTTGCAGTGCCCATAGGTCATACAAACGCATCGGTGCGTAGTCTCACATAAACGTACTGGTGCGCAGTATCACACAGACGCACCAAGAGTTATACTTGGTATTGGTATTTTTGCGGTACCTATAGGTTGCAGAAACGCAGTGGTGCACTGTATCATACAAACACACCGATGTACAGTAACTGACATGCACCGGTGTTGATTTTGTATTTTTTAAAAACATCGACCTGTGACAGTGCAATTATTGTGATTTTTTAAAATTCATTATTCATCAAAAGTCGACACATCTTATAACAGTATTCATATTAGTTAAATTTTTATTAATGCATTTGAATGTGATGTTTGGATTAATTTGTTATATCATATCATAATTATTTCGATTTTTTTAAATTCATTATTCATCAAAAGACAACACATATCTTATAACAATATTCATATCAATTAAATTTTTATTAGTGCATTTGAATGTGATGTTTGGATTAATTTATTATATCATATAATCAAATTTCACATCTCTTCATTATAATATTTAATCATCCATAAATTTAATCAGTGGTGTTATATTTCACAGCAACAATGGAGAACGCAATAGAATAAATTAAAACATATTTTATTATATATATATGAATAAGACAGCCTTTTTCATACAAAATGGGACAGTTATTGGTATCCCTTTGTATTTCAATTGGGACACTATGTTCATTACATTAAACAAAATGTCTGATTTCACAGACAAATATTTAAAAAAATATAACGCCTTGCCTTGATATCCAAACATAATGATCATCATTCTTCGCTTGAACTGTTGTCACTGCTCATGCTACTTCCATGAATTGGGTTATTTTCAGGAATTTTTTGTTCACGGTGTTGATTGTTTTCTTCTTCTTCACCTTCCATCTACAAACATAAAAATACATTGTAATGAGTGTATATACATTGGTGAGAATAATGACAATTGAAATATTAAATAATATACATCAATGTAAATCGAAAAGTAATGACGTACCATAGCAACAATTGACTCATGAACTATACACATTCTTTCAAAACCAAATTTCATGCCATCTTTCAAGATTTCATTTGCTGGCGTAGTTCCATACTTTGTTTCCTACAATTTGTATAGCCCATAACAAATCATATATTGAATATAAAAGATTTTTTTGTTCTATTAATTATAGACAGAGCTAAGTAAAACAAGATCAATGGATTCTTACAAATTCCACAATTAATTTCTCATATGCCAACATATACTCACAACCCATATTTAACCCAATGTCAATCAATTCTTCTGATGGTTCTTCTTTGTATGTTAACACCTGTTTGAAGACATTCAATGATGATTTTTGTAAAACAACTTAAAATATACAAAAATGAAATCTAGTAAGTTCTTATAAGGAAGTAACAATTACTCACAAACTTAGATATCAACCCTTTTCTTCCTTGTCGTCATGTTTTATGTGCTGAATGGGTTCCATTTTATTTTCTTTTGTGCAAGAAAATACTTGAAAATTAATATTTAATGCTAATTTTTTTATTTATTGTACCTAATGATCGAAAAATTTAATGAATACATATTACATTTGAAGCACATTGCTGTTGAGATGGATCCTCCTGCAATGCAATTTTGTCCATTTTTTTTACCATCTCCTTGTACACCTTTTTGGACATTCCTACTGGCGTATTTCTCATATCAGCTCGTTCATCTTTTGAGATTTTCATAATCTTCCTGAAAATGTAACATGACAATAAACTGTTTAATTTTTGCATTGATATATGAAACGTAAATATAACAAAAGTGATATTTATAAATAATTCTAGAAAAACATTTAAAGGAATATTACTTTTTCATTCCTTCTTTTTTGTTGTTATACGTTTTTTCTATTAAAAGTCTGACATGTCTCATTGACCAATTCTCTGGAAACTCTTCCTGTAGTTTATATAAAATTTGGTTCTTGGAATCATTGGATTTATTTTTGTATCGTAAGTGGAAAGAACGTCTATACATTCATTCCACTAGATCCCTCAAACTTTTGTAAAAGTTTTCACCCTTTCGTTAACCTCCAGCACCACTCCAAATGAGCTAAGGAGAAATTCATTTTCATTTGCATGATCTATTTTTTTCTTTTCTTAGAACAAAATTCCTTTTCTAAGTTGTTGGTCCCTGCAGAACATTAAACAAATGTGAATTAATATATTGTTTGAAACATGATATGTAATAATTTTAAGTATATTATTAATGAAAATTAAAAAAATAAACTCATATTGGAACAATAGTATTTTTTTCATTCACCTGATTCATCCTTTTGCAATTTTTCCATCAAGATTTTATGCTCTTCTGGTCCTAGATCAGAAACAATCTTATCGAGCTTCGTCATTTTGTGGCTCTACATGATACAAAGTAAAAAATACATATTATTTAAACTTACATATAGTTCAAAAATAATATTTTTTGTAAATAATTTACAAAGAACTTGCCTTTTTTTCTTTTCTTGATGTGTTATCAATATTTTTGTTACTTGATCTCTTGTTAGCCATTTATTTATCAATATGAAACCTGTACCATATAATTCATTAATACACTTTATAAATAAATTATCAACTTTTCAGGTAAAAAAAAAATGAAGAAACCGATGTGCTTTTAAATGATGTACACACTAACGTCGGTGTGTCGTGTTCTTATAAACACACCGCCCAAACAATATAAAACATCGTACGATGATCTATGTCAACAAGGAGCACCAGTGCATTACATGTTAACCACCGCACCGATTAACACATACAAAATAATAAAAATCGTATAGTGTAAGTTTTTGTAGCATATGGTGTCGTGGAGGGGGCGGTGCGGCCTATTCTTATAACGCCCAACGCAAACAAGGGACCACCGTATGGTGCTTTCTATCAACTAGGAGACCCGATGTGTTATATGTTACATGGTGCACCGATTAGCATAAAATACAAAATTGTTTTTTCCAAACAGTACATGAGTGGTGTACTATAATGAAATAGCGCACCGATGCCCTATTTTACATATGGTTAAGGATTTAAAAATAATAATAATAATAATCTTTTTTCAAACAGTACGTGCGCAGATCCAGTGCATCAGTGTGCTACGTTATGTAGGGCGCACCGATTGAAAAAAGTCTGTTTTTTTTAATTCACGCAAGGGCCGACATGGATTGGGATTCGACTATGCAACTCGTCTCATGGGTTAGATGTCATAGGCCTATATATATAGCAATACAAACCCTATAAATCTAAAATGAAAAGCCCTAATTCTAAAATGACTGTAAATAGGAAGAAACAATGGAAGAAATAAAAATAATGAAGGGTTTAGGGTAAAAATGGAATTTTTTTTATTTCTGAAAATGAACAACAAATTAAATTTTTTTACTTACTGCATAAAAAATACTGCAGAAAATGTTAAAAAACAATAAAATTTAATCATGATATCATTTGAAATTCTATGCTACAGGGTTTGAATCACTAGAGGTTTGGAATTCTGATCATCTGAATAGTTATGTTCGAAAGTATTTCGCTGCTCCACAGTGCTCTCATGCTCTCTTGCTGCAGGTATGTCTCGTGCAAATCTCTGATTGAAAATTTTTGCAAAAATAGTGAAATACTGAAAAATGTTTAGTATTTAAAGAATTTTTTTATGAAATTATATTTTTGAAAATATTTTGCCACCCATTTTTCAATTTACCGCTTTTTTTTCACTTAAAAAAAATAAAGTTGCTTTTTTTTTTATTTGCGGCTTTTTGTCACCGATGCATCAATTAATAATACCGCACCAGTGCGTCAGTTAATAACACGACATCAGTGTGCAGTAAATAAAACCGCACTGGTGCGGTTATCTATACATAAGCACCAATAACAATAAGTCAATTTTTAAGGCACCAAAATTACTTTAAGGTGTGTGCACTAAACATTTTTGTTGATTTTGCTCAAATGTAGGGAGAAAATATCATAATTATTTTGAATGGACAATTCTTCAAAATCCAACTCATTCCATAATATTTCTCAAAGTCCATCACAGAGTTCTCCGTATCCATCTTGAGACGTAATATTTACTTCATATTTTATTTATATTTTCATTATCTAATTGAATTTATGTTTTTTATCCATGTCAATCAGCTTAATAGAATTTATAATGTATACAAATTTGCAATTTCATGTAGATTGAGAATCGAGTTCAGATTCACAAAATAATAAAACTGCTCCAAAACGTTGGAAGCTCTTATCAGGAGCAGCATGCCACTAGACGCATTTGGTAGATGAAAATGGACAACCGCTTCACCCTGCCAATTGTAACAATATTGCATCTTCTAGCCACAACCCCAGGACAATGATGGTAATAATAATTGTTTGGTATATTAATGTAATTATTTCAACATCAAACAAATTAATCATGCATTGTCAACGTTCTTACTAATTGATATCATAGATTTTGTACTAATCATGTTAAAAAATATTTTTGAAATTACTAGGATTCTAGTGATGATGAGTAACCTACCTACTGTCTTCCTTTGCACCCCATGACAATGTCAAATCGAGAGAAGGCTGAATTAAGAGAAAAAATCAAAGATGAATGATACCAAGAATGGTTGAATCAACCACCGATTCAATTCCCGCTACATCCAAATTCACAACAATAGTAGTTCTTCATAAGATGGCGATGGAGGCAATCAAATAGAGGTTGGTATGGATGATTACTTAAGGGATACGACTGTCGTGGAGACAATGTTGTTAGATGCATTCCAAAATGATGATCAACTAGGGGATGATTTTCATATCACTATCACCTTTTTCGAAAGCCTTAAATTTGCTTCCACCAACCCTCTCTTTCAACATATTTGGACCCAACGGTCAATCAAAGTCCACCGAGTTTGGGACAATGATGTCACTGTACAACTTGAAAGCAAAGTTTGGCTTGTCAAATGCATGTTTCTTGGAAACCTTGAGGTAATTGACCATCGAGTCCCTTATATTTTAAGAAATATTGTCACACAATCAACATTAAAAAAGGTCAATTTTATGAACGTTAATAATTATCGGCATTATACACTTATTTCATATTTTCCATGATCAACTGTAGGTTATTCAAAGATAAGGTTCTTCTGAGTGATAATGTCTTGCTCGGTAACTGCGAAGAGGCAAAGAAATTGTTGAAAATGTTGGGTGTTGAGTACATATCATATCATGCATGTCCAGATCATTGTATTCTATATAGAGAAGAAAATGAAGACAAAGAGATATGTACAAAACATGGGCATGACAGATATGATAAATAAAAAAAGAAGGGTAAATCAAGTGGTCCTCATTTTAAGATATTGAGGGACATGCCTAGAATCCCGAGGATTCAAAGGCTATTTCATTGCAAAGAATTAGCTATGTTTCAGGGATGGCATGCCTCACACATAAGAGAGTTGGGAGTTATGTGAATCCCAACAGATTCAATATCCATGAAGCCTATAGAGGATACATGGCCCGAAAAATTCAAAGATGAAGTACGTAGTCTACGACTCAACATAGCCATGGATGGCGCCAACCCATATTCCCTTCAGAACACCAACTATTCTATTTGGCCTATAGTAGTGATCAATAACAATACCGCCCAATGGTTTTCTGTGAAAAATGAACATCTTATGTTGGCTCTCATAGTCCCTAGTAGAAGACAAGTGAAGAATATGGATGTCTACTTACAACCACTAGTAGATGAATTGAAGGAATTATGGGATGGGATGAATGTATATGATGTATAAAGACCCATCGTAGCAGAGAGGAGTTTTATGTTGTATGGCATATGTGCTTACACGACACATGATTATCCAGGATTAGGAGTTTGCTATGGTAAATTATATGTTCATTGATTTATTTATATACGTAACAATATTCTTTCACATATCAATTATTTAATCTGTTGTAATTGTTCTGATCTTCATGATATTCTTTAACTCGCCATGCATATTTTATACAATAATTTCGCAGGTCTTGTAACAAAAGGGTATTATGGATGTAAATGTTGTCAACCTTAACTGAAAACTAGATGGTCCAATGACCTACGAAAGCTAGTGTATGACTGCTCCAGGGTATTCCTTCTAGAAGAACACCCTTACAAAAGAGAAACATCCACTTTCAATGGTAAACGAGAGAGAACCCAAAGGCCTACAATAACCACACCAACTGAATGGCTTAGAGCATATGAGATAGAGAAGGAGAAGGAGTTCATAGAAATTTTCAATTCAAATGGGGAGCCTATGTTCGATGATCCAGAATCCTTCAACACCTATGTTGAAAAATTTCCCATTGGGATGAAAATGAAATATACGTTTCATAACCTCCCATATTGGGAGCATCTTAAGATTACCAACTTATTATATCCCATGCATATATTTAAAAAAAAATCCTCTTCTTTATGGAGGCACATATCATCGAAACAAAGTCACACATTGGTTGTTAGGAAAGATCTTATTACTTCAAAAAGTAAAAATAAAAATTGTCCATGACAATTAGAAATTACAAGATCAGAGGCTGGTCCCTCTAATTGGTATTTCAAAGAAGGTGATGTCCCATGGATTTAAAAAAAAAATATGATCTCTCTTTGGCAAAGGAAGTTATAATGGGTGTGAGGGTACCATCTTCATATGGGTCTTCACTACGACGCTGCTTCACTGTGGAAGACCATTTGTCGGGGTTGAAATCCCATGACCATTTGAATCTTATAAGAGTACGTATAATGTCAAAAACATGATTTTATTATTTGTTATATTGATACATTTTATCACATGGGATCATAAAACATAACTAATTTTGTATATTATTGCATGTGTTTATAACTTTACAGTGTCATTATCCTTTGTTCGTGTGTGGGTGTGTGAAACATGACTTCCCCCAAGACCTAGGACGCGCCATATCTAAATTATCTGCATTTGTATGTTGGATTACGTCAAAGGAGATTCATGTGGCTAGCATTCCACAGTGGCATCAAGAGATAGTTTAGATTGTTTGTATGTTTGAGAAGGAACTGCCGACGAGTTTCATGGACTTGCAGGTTCATCTTCTAATCCACCTAGTAGATGAGGTTGAATTAGTTGGGGTGGTTTCTTGTCGTTGGATTTTCTTATTAGAGATTTATATGAAGAAATTGAAAAGTTTTATTCAACAAAGGGAAAAACCTGAGGGTTCTATGGCAGAGGGGTACATATCGTATAAGTCTTTATATTATTCCAGTAACTACATCAAGCACATCGACAACACACCAGGTGCGGTGATTTGAGATGACGAAAGGGATGAAGAAAAATGAGAAGGGGAGCTTCTTCAAACGAATGGAAAAATGTGCTTGATAAAGAGTAAGCGACTTATCATTTTTCAAATTTACACAAAGTAAATATCCACATTGAACTTCGATATAATTTATATTTTGATATGATATGTACTATATGTCAGCTTGATTTCATCAGTGAATGCATAAATTGAAGCAATCAATAAATTTGTTCTTTACAATTCTGAAGTGACACAACCGTGGGTCGCATTACGGCGAACAAAAGAGGATGAAATGGGATAGTGACAGGAAAGAATTCAAACGGTTAAATGGTAGAAGCATGCCTTATACCGATCATTTAAAAGAAAATATGCCAATTATATGCCCCAACAGTTGGGTTGTTGACCAAGTCAGAGAGAAATACAGTGCAATCGGTCGTTACCCACGTGCTGAAGAGGATGCACTAAACGTAGGGATTGGGTGCAACAACTTGGTAATAATATATTTATGTACATTTTAAACTTAATAATGCACCTTTGAAATGTAACATCTATATTTTATAATTTTAAAAGTTGGGTTATAGGCACATGACTATGATTTTTAAAACTTTTTTATAGGTGCATTTGTTCCCATATATATGGGCATGTGGACACCATTTTTGCACAGAAAATGTCGATGATGGACACATGACACGAGACTGTGGAGTGGAAGTCGAGTTTGATCAATCTAGTCGAGTTAGACACCGTGATCAAAACCTAGTACAAGGAACATTAGGTAACGTCAGAAAGATACAAGAGATCATTGAAGTGGACTTCTCTTCTTTCCAATCTGTGACTTTTAGGTGCAAGTGGTGGGACACCTTTGATTGGAATAATGTAAAGGAAGATCATGATAGTAGGCTGATATGTATCAACTCTAGAAAGATGTGGGATTGAGCTAAGGAACCATATGTTTTCCTCAAACGTTGCAGCCAGGTCACTTTTTTCACCCAGATGTGTTGGATATGGACTGGTGGTTCATATTGAGACATGAAGGCTAGATCAAAACATATTTTTGAGAACAATAGTGTTATGATGCCAAGAGAGCTGGAAGATAATGAGGGTAATCATGAGAACAAAGAGTGATATGGTACATGTGTTATTTCATCATTTATACCATTTAAGATGGGTTTTTATAAAGAAGAGGACTTAGCCTTAAAACTAAGACTCTTTTTTTCCAAACATTATAATATGTATTTTGAATTAATTGGTTTGCATTGTGTTAATGTTAAAATCATTTCACATATCGAAAGCAATGCACTCTATCAAGTTCTTTTTATGTCAATTCCAAAAAATGATACAATTACTTGATTGCTTTAAATGGTTTTTCACTATATCATTGCTTAAATAAACCATTCATTACAAACATTTGTCTCCATTCGCTTGACCATCCCTTAGGTTCACTCCTTGTAAAATATTTCTGCTAAAACTTGATCTAATGGTTTCGTGGTCACTGCTTCCTACAACAGATCACTTCTATCGACTTAATAAAGATACTTCATCTAGGGAATTTGATCTAGAATCTTCAAGACCTTGAAATCAGACACCCTAATGGCAAGTTTCTCACTTTTTCGATGATAGGTTACATCATTTACCTTCGATCGAATGATTCCATGAAGTGTTCAACTGCAAATCATTCATTCACACTTCGTGGATTATACTGAGTACTTTGAGATCCATTTTCATTATTGGTGGTTTCTCTCACACTTGTTAACATTTCACATCATTGACTGGTAATCAAGTGGTTTCTATCTGACCATTGACACAGTGTTCGCATGGATAGAATCGTACTAGTTTGGGTAGCGGAAATCAAGACCCTAGATCTAGTTTCCACCATCCAGGCTACGAGGAGTTTTATTATTCATTATGTAGTAGACTATTCACGACAAATGGATGCGTCCATACTGTGTCTACTATTGATGTAATATTAGAATCATTTCTATATCAGAAAATTTTAGTTATTTTTTGCTCTGAGTATGGGAATGCCTACCTCAGCGATGATATATATATGTTTGCATTGAATGTTTTTACAGGTCTCAACCGGTGTGTCCACGAGTCGATCCTCGGAATGATAAAGCACTTCACTCTTCGAATTATCTCAGACTTCGCGCTTTAGGGGGCAATCTGTTACACTAAAATTTGTCACCATGACATTTAGTTGTTCATATGGGTCTATCAACACCTATATCATGCTCCCTTAGAAGTAAAAAAATCCCCAAAGTTCCTAAACCAAGTCTTGGATTTAGAGAAAAGCTCATAAAAATCATAAAAAAACCTAACTCCGCACTTTTCCTAGCCATTACCTGCAGTACCGCACCTTTTGTAAAGAAAAACTGTGGTACCTACTGCACGTTCTGTTCATTAAAATTGCGGACCCCTGTAAAAGGTAAAATGAGCGAAAAAGTAAGTTCTAGAAGCCCAGTTGGTCGAATATTCTCCCAGCTGGAAGCTTCTAGAAGGCGTTATCTGGTCGAAGCTTCACTCCCTCCATTCATGAACATTCATGCCTTCATTAAAGGAGCCTATCCCTTGGTATTTGGAGCTTAATCCCTTTATGAGAGGAATTATCCCTTCCTTTTTGGAATTGTCACCACTTTCCTTCTCCTATAAATTGAAGCTTTGGTTCAGTCTCAAGGGTACATGTTGATATATGTAAAACTTCTCTATACATTTTGTATACACTTAGTACTTTCTTTGTACTTGGTAGCTACGATAGAGAAGGGAATTGCTGAAGAAATACACTCTTTTGCTAGCCATTATCCACGCGAGAACGATTACACACTCGTATTTAGGCTGGTTCAAAGAGTGGAAGGGCTTGTCAGACGAAAGGAAAACGCTTGTTCCGGACCCCGGAAGGATCTGTACGACATCAAGGCGAACGAGGTTGTAAGATTCCTTCTTTTATTTAAAGATAATACAATTGGATCATGTTTTCTCAATAAGTTGTTTATGTGTTTACTTGAATGACTTATTTCTTAAATTCCTAGATCATTAAGATAGATTTGTGATTTGTGAATTAGTATATGTTGCAGGTGCTTTTGATTCTCTTCCATGTCTTTGTTTACAGATCTTGAGAGGTGACTGCTTGAAGTGACGAGAAAGAAGAATTCAACTAGCATTGGATCACAGGTAGGTCCTTTCTTCATCATAGAAAATTCTAAATTACATATAATCTAGAGAAAGTAGTTTACATTTGTCTTGTTTGTTTCTAGCTATCCTTGTGATACTAGGGAGATCTTTCTTGTCCGCAAGAACGATTTATCCGCCTAACAGGAGGGAAAACATTTTTATAGTTATGTTTGTCTGGATATGATCGGAGGAGGGGGAAATATTAGGAAAAATGTAATTAATATTTTTCCTACCTCCAACCACTTTTTACTAGGTTTTGTTCCGTAAAATATAAAAACTATAAAATTAGCAGGGGTGAGAGAGAATATTGAGTAAAATGTAACATTTAAACTCAACTATAAAAATAATAGGGGTGAGGGGGAGTATTGAGTAAAATGTAACATTTATAAAAAACATGAAATTAATAATTATATTTATAATTATAATGATAAATAATAATTAAACCAGCTTAGATCCATCTTAACTTAGGAGGTGGTAAATATTGTGTAAACCTCTAGGGTGCTCATGAGGGGTTTGGACCCCTATCATTGCGTGATCAAAAGTGTTTATTTGTCTTCCAGTCATTTTGCTGATACCACTAAAAAGGTGGTGCCAAGTACTTATTCTCAAAGAGTTATGGGACAATGAGATTCCTGAATATTTTGAGGGAAGAGATCCAATTTGGAAACCCAAAAGAGAAGCCATG